>JAQZBX010026224.1:0-29071 GCA_029593785.1 Cabassous unicinctus
TAGTGAACTTTTTTCCAAGTATGAAATAGACATCTAAAGTATTAAAAGCTTATTCCAAGTTTCTTATAAATCAAGGGATTTTAGAAAGTGGCCTTTAGCATCATCTTTTGTCAACAATATGTTAGAGCGCCATCTGCTGATTGAAAAAACACCTTTGGAATATTTTGAGAAGTAAGAACTAAGTTTTTAGTATTTTCAGCAAGGGTGGGCAAATTTGAATTTCTTCACTTGGGAAATTTAATTTTATTTAGGATCTTGGTTACATATACCTATAACATTCTTTTGACATGTCATTCACTGTCTTTAAAGAAATTATTCCATAATGGCACCATCATTAACTTCTCAATGCTTTTAGTGACTGATTTCTATTATCAAGAGAGCAATTTCTTTAACATATCTTAATCTCATTAAAATTGTGAGGTAAAAGGCCTGTGAGAGCTTAGATTTTGAATAGCTTTTCTCACTCATTCAGAGGTTAGCCCAGGATTACATTAATCAGGACAAATGCTATCAGCAGTCTTTCTATTCCTGTTTACAAGGTGAGTTATAAATTTTAGGCTGACAACAGAGGCTCATGTGGAAAGGAGCCCTGGATCTGACTATGGGAGATCATGCAGAGGCGTGTGGGCATTACATACCCAGGCTGGACCCTTGCGAGCAAAGGAATAAATTTTGTGGTCACTTGGGGTCAGAGCAGAATTTGAGTTGTCTGCTAGCATAGCCATAAGTAGAAATGAATATCTATAAAATGTAGCAAATAAATGCTATGCCATATGGTGTATGTTTTCAATGATTTTTTTTAACTGTAGTAAAATTTGCATAATATAAAATTAATCATTTTAGCCAATTTAAAGTATACAATTCAGTGGCATTTAGTACATTCATGATGTGCAATCTTCATCACTATCTAGTTTCCAGAACATTTTCTTCACCCCAGAAAGAAACTCCATACTCTTAAGCAGATTATCCCCAGTCCTGTCTTCCCCCAGTTCTTGGCAACCACTATTCTGCTTTCTGTCTCTATGGATTTGCTCATTCTGGATATTTCATATAAATGGAATCATGCAATATGATATATGATTTTTGTTTTGCACCTAATGATGAAAAACTTTATTTTGCATAAAAGTCTCTGGAAAATAAAGCTGTATTGGGGACACATGATAGATGAGGAATGATCCATACATAATACAAAACTCAACCACAGAATTATTTTCCAGCTATTAACCAGATACTCCAAATCACCAATGCTTAAAGTAAAACATAATTTGCCACACTAAAATGCTAGATGTGAAATATGACAGAATTTAAATCAGCAGATATAAATGTGTCTGGCTTCTTTCACTTAGCATAATGGTCTCAAGGTTCATCCATGTTTTAGCATGTATGGGTATACATTCCTTTTTATTACTGAACAGTATTCCATTTTGTTTATTCATTTAGCAATTGGGTGTTTGAGTTGTTTCTACCTTTTGGCTATTGTGAATAGTGCTACTGTAAACATTCATGTACAGTTTTTGTCTGAACACCTGTTTTTAATTTGGGGGGTACATACCTAAAAGTGGAATAACTGGGTCATGTGATAATTCTAGGTTTAACATTTTGAGGAAAAGTCAAACTGTTTTCCACTGTAGCTGAACCATTTTGCATTCCCATTAGCAATGTATGAGGGTTCCAATTTCTCCACATACTTGCCAGCACTTGTTTACTGCTTTTTTGATTATAACCATTCTAGTAGGTGTGAGGTATTTTGATTTGCATTCCCCTAATGACTAATCATGTTGACTATCATTTCTTGTTCTTGTTGGCCATTTATGTATCTTCTTTGGAGATATGTCTATTCAAGTTCTTTGGCCTAAACAATTAAAAAAAAATACAATTAGCACAGTGAAACTAGGGTACAGAGTATCATGATTAGGTTTTTTAAGGTTGCAAAGAACAAAAACCTATTCAGGTCATCCAATGTGGGGCATGGTTATTGTAAGACTACATGGAATTAAGGAAGTGCAAGAACAAATCTCAGCAGCTATACAGTCAGACTTCATGGAGAACTGGAATGTGGTTTGCCACAATTCATCAATGGTTTTTTAAGGTCACCCTGTGGGGGGCCCTTGTAGGCACCGAGAACCGCAAAGGAGTATGGCCACATGGTTTCCAGAAGACGGTGTCCAATATTCCCTCTTCTATTGACTCTGTCCTATTTGTTCCTTAACTTTTCTATCTTCTGTTTCTCTGTTTTTATACTCCTGTTCCTTTCCTTGAATTTCCTGCCTTCTTGATTGTCTTGCATTGAAAATTCTCTGGGAGAAGCTCTAATTTTTTTGTTAGTCACTATCCATAATACAGAATCTCACTGGGCGTGTTGTTTTATAGCCTCTGGATGACTCCTGTTGTCTAGCTGTAGGTAGTCCAATCAGATGTACCCAAGTCAGTCGACAGATTATACATGAGGAACCAACTCTGTGCACAATGCTCAGGAAATGGTGGAGGGTGAGGCAAACTTTGCAGGTGTTTCATGAGGTGATTACTATAATGTTTCAAAAGTTTTACAAATTTACAAGTGGGTCTGTATTAGCTTTGATGTTACTGCTATAATAAATTACTATATACTTAGTAACTTAAAATGACACAAATGTATTCTTTTATAGTTCTGGAGGTTAGAAGTCCAAAATGAGTCTTAGGGCTAACATCAAATATTAGAAGGGCTGGTTCCTTCTGGAGGCTCCAGGAGAGAATCTGTTCTTTGCCTCTTCCAGCTTCTAGAGGCTGATACATTCCTTGGCTTGGGTCTCATCACTCCAGTCTCTGCTTTCATCATCACATTATCCACTCCTCTGTCTAACCTTCATATATCCCTCTTATAAGGACCCTTGTGATTACACTGAGCCCAGCCAGATAATATAGAATAATCTCCCTATCTCAAAATCTTTTTAACTTAATTACATCTGCAGAGTCTCTTTTGCCACATTAAGCAACATTCACAGGATCTGAGGATTAGTATGCAGACATTTTTTGGGAGATATTATTCAGCCTATCCAGGATCACAATAAAGAAAAACTAGACCCTATCTTAGACCAAGAAGGTATTTAAAGCATTAATAGAAATAGGTCAGGAAAGTGAGTGTAATTTAAAGATGCTGGTGTTTCTTTTAGTAATTTATTTGTCAGACTATAATCGGCAAACCATGTTGTTGGCTGGATGATAAGATTTTGGAAATGAGCCAAGAAAGGTGGTGATTACTCACAGGAATTAAGCAGATCTAAAAGCAATTAGGCAACACCAGGGGTTCTTCATAATTGTGGGTTTATTAATATTTAGCAAATAATGCTGCAGGAGGTACAGAATCTTACTTTATATCTGCATCTAAAAGGAATATGCAGATCTAAAATCTTGAAATAGCTGTGTAGACTGGGATCTCAGAGGTTAGGGCTGCATAGACCTGGATCTCAGAGGTTAATTTCACACTGAGGTTTCATTTTTCAAGCAAATCATTCTCCACATGATTTGCCTTTTTCACCAGATAGGACAAACCCCCAAGCCATGCAAAGATGGAGTCAAATTATACAAATTGTACAATGGTCCATAGAATGTTAGACTATTTAGACCTTTTCTAGAGCCAAACTAATTTGGAGAAATGGCAATGGGGTGTTACCTATACATGGGAGAATAAAGTACCTTGGTTTTTTATTTTATTTTTTTCCTCCTTTCTGTTTGTTTTAAATATTTTCTTAGGGAATAGACAGGAAATGTATTTTACTTGAAATGTCATATAAGTTCACAGTGTTTCTCTAGTGAATTTATGTTTCTGCTTATATGTCACCTCTATCCTCCCACCCCCTGGAACTGTAGGACTTCTAGCCCAGTGTAAATGCCTTTTAAACACACACACACCCTTTCCTTTCAGATTGCTCAAATGATTTGCCCTCTCCACTTCTCCACTTACTTAACTCCAAGACCTGCTCATGCAGGACTTTCCTTTATCTCTGATCTAATAGGGAAATGGTTGGGGATTTTGTTTGGTCTCTAATACCAATGTATTGCAAGCAAATGGAGCCTGGGGGCTTCAGCCTGCTGATAGTCTGAACATGCCTTGTTGTAAAATCAACATTCTGCTTTCCTCAGCTAAGAACCATTTCTTTCTTTTTTTTTTTTTTTGGAAGAAAATCACTTTATTCTAATTACTTCACAGATAATAACATCATAGCAACTGTTTTGAGGAGGACACACAAACATCTGTCCAGTCCCAAAACCTACACCATCTCAGTGGACTTCTATACAATAAGAACAACCTCTTCCACTGTGATTCTGAAGCAAGGAAGCTATTACTGATAGAGGAGAGGTGTAACTAGTGGTTTTACACTTTATACTTTCACTATCAATTTTGATTTTATACTAAATTAGCTTGGTCATAAGAGCAGGTTTTCCATTTCTTCATTTTCAACTTCTTGATTAGGCTAATCCATTTGCAAATCTGCACTGCTTTAGCACCTCGCTGAAACCTTCACAAAGCTTAAGGTCACCCTGAAGAACCATTTCTTAAGCAACGCAACTCACCCTTTGAAACTCTCCCAACCCATCCTTCACTTTACCTCAAAGCAGTCTCAGCTAGTTTTTCACAGAAAGGGTCTGTCCAAAGTCAAGTTCAAGTTTTTTTTTTTTTTTTTTGGCAAAAAGGTCAATTTCTAGTCTTTCTACTGTTTCTTTTGATGTGTCAAAGATATTTAGTCAGAGCATAAGTTCAAGGTACTTTCTTCACTTCTGCAGTTTTTATATCATAAATGATGGTTCTCTCAGCCTGGGAGTTGTGAGCTCAGCTTGAACCCCACTGCTTTTTCCCATCCCATCTCAATTTATTAGTGGTGATGGTAGTATAATGATAATTGCTGAAATTTCTGCTGGAAATAGGCCTAGAGGGATGGCTCCAAGGACTGACTGGCTGATATGTATAAGTTTCATTGTTACCATAGCTTGGGACCCAATCTTCAGCTTTAAAGTCTCAGAAATTTAATATCCTTTTGGAGCTAGACTTGAGGGAAATGACAAAGCTCGTGAGAGACTAATATATAAAACAAGAACATCAGTTCATTATTTTACCATGAAAAACAATTAGTTTCCACTAGGAGGTTAAGGGAATAGCCTTTGGTATCAGACAGATCAGTGGTGGCTCTGAGCATGGTAGCAACTGTTCTAACCTTTGGTCTAGTCAGATGGAAATTAGAGTAGTACCTACATTCTGGGATTTTGTGCAGACTGTTGGAAAGAATGCATGCAAAGGCTCTTACCAACACCCCATTGATGGTGACTCTCCACAAAGAGGGCCACCAAAATCGTGATCGTTATTTTCATTATTTTACAGATGAGGGAACTGAGGTTCTGAGAGTAATCAATTAACTCCCAAGTGGCAGAGTTGGGTTGGAAACAGGTTTCCTGACCCAGTGTTTCTGAAAGAGCTTCATAGTTGTGGATCTCAGAAGCTAGCTTCATACTGGGAGCCTGTCCACTGTCCAGAGATGTCTCTGATTATCCCACTTTGCCTTAAACTAAAGCACAAATCTAACTTTCAAACATGACCACTTACCAATCTGGAGGAAGCAGTTCTGGAATTTCTATCTCTTTTGAATCCTTCTGCTACTAAATATAAAACCTTCAGACCAGTTACCTTTTTTTTTTTTTTACAAGCCACAAGTCTTTTATTTTATTTACATCTCTTATGCCATGAATTCATTCATAGGGAATGGGTTCCAGTAGCTCAGGCTCTTTTCCATTGGTTCTCACAAAGTGTGCTTCTCTGGGTGGATCAGGCTGGTACTTCAGTTGGACCCAGGTACCTTTCTCTTTGGCTTCCTTCTTTTTCTGATCATTTTCCTTCACACGTTTTAGGAAGCTATCTTGGCTCTTAGAGTGCTTAATATGCTCAATGCGTACATTAATTCTCTTGGCAAGAATCTTGCCCTTAGCCTGTTTGTTTACCATATACAAACAGCATGCTTGTTAACATTGAAGACTCTTCCGGTTTTGCCATGGTAACATTTGTGGGGCATTCCTTTTTGAACATTGCCCATTCCCTTTATGTCTATGATATCACCTTTCTTGTAGATTCACATATATTTGGCCAAAGGAACAACTCCATGTTTTCTAAAAGGCCTAGAAAACATAGCAGGTTCCTCTCCTCTTTTGCTTTGTGTTCATCATTTTGGCGATTTAACTGCAAGATGCCAGTTCCAGCCGAAAGGCCCAGTTGCCTTTTTATAGACCAAAATATTTTTCTCAGTTCAGCATTTGTGATGAAAAGGATGTGTAGTAATTGAGGTCTACATTGGTAGAGTTTCAGACCTCTCCACTTCTTCTTCAGAGCCTTGAAACTCTTGACCCCTCACAGACATCTTTCTTTAAAATATGGCTTTAAAGTATAACTTCTGTGTCTTTTAAGCTCTCCCTCCTTTTGATGACTATGCAAATAAAAGCCATAACATAGACAATCTTTTCTGGACTCACTTTTCCTTTGGAAAAGTTTCTTCTAATTATATTTCCCTGTTTATGTAGGGTCTCTTAGTCACTTCACCTTTGATTCTTGTAGTAGATGGCTATTAGAATATAGAAGGTGGCAGTAGAGAATAGTATTGTAGGAAACTGGGTTAGAATTAGGGGATTTGATTCTATTTCCAGCTCTCAGCTCTGCCTGACCTTGGACAAATCACTTTTCCCCTTTAATGACAGTTTCTTCACTTGTTAATTAGAAATAATGTCTGCTTTATCCATCTTGCAGCATTCCTGGGAGAGAAAAATGAAACAGTATACATCTTAGTGGTTTTTTTTCAGAGTTTAAAATTTTATTTTAAAACAGTAGTAAACAATTTCATCAATTTCCTTAAATCAAACCACTTCACATTTGGCTTTTTGCAGGCAAAATTTAAAACTAAAAGCAACAAGGGAAGGGGAGGGAAATGTGGGCACTGACCTACCTGCCCCAGAGGTAAGTCCCTGGTTCTAGCAGCTGGAATGGCTTTTGGACACTGTCTTTAACAAATGAAAGAGAAGACAGCACCAAACTATTGTGCTTCAGCAGCAGACTGGGAATCTCCACAAAGAAAAGAGAAGGGAAGAAGGGTTTGAACAGAAGTCCTGAGCAGCCTGGTTCAATTCTAGAAATGCCCAAGTCTGGAAGCATCTCTCCATGACTCTGTTTCAGAGTGACTTAGAGAGCAGGTCCCTTGTGAGGAGCCCTCCTCTAATCTGGGCCCCTGGGGGATCTGTGAGCCCAGACCCCAGGCCCAGGCTTGAGGGCAAACTTGAGAGGGTTCCCAGATTATTGGAGATGGGTCAGGAAGGACAGGGGCATGTTCAGAGCACACAGAGGAAAGGGAGACATCAGGTACCCACTGCCCTACTCTTCCTACCAGCTCCTGGTTCTTTTGCATTTTGTTCGAGTGGGAAAGAAGACTATCTGCTACTGGATGGCAGGACAAAAAAGAGCTGTAAACAGTGTGGGTTTGCTCACCCACAATGTGCAGGCTCTTTGTCAGAAAGGGACCATTGTCTTGGGGACAGGAGACCAGAGAAAACCTTTGTGGTATAGGGTCATTCCAGGGTAAAACACAATGATAGCAGTCACCAGATGCATGCTCTCTCTGGGCCCTCACTCCCAGACAAGGCAATCTGAACGAAGTTCTGGAATGGCAATGGGGACAGGGAGGGGGAGGGGGAGGCCCAGGGAGGAACAGTCTGACTCCTGGGCTCAGAACAAAGGGCTTGGGAAGCTGACCTGGGCAACTCTGTGCAGCCACTGCAGAATAGGCTCTGCCAGCCCCATCTCCAAAATCTAATCTACCTTTGACTAAAGCAAAAATAATAAATAGTATATGTTTTTCACACCACCTGGATGTCCTGGCACAAAGACCAGAAGCACAAGCCATCCTCCTCTACCCCAAACTCTGGTGCCAAGCCAAGGACACTTTCCGCCCGACCAGAGGCTGGCAGCAGTACAGCGAGGGTCTCTGGCTATGTGGCTCCTTGGCAACAGGCCCTCCAGGGTCCTGGTTGAGGGGCTGGCTCAACCCTTTGGTTCACCTTGTTCATTAAAATTAAAATTTTAAAAAAGGCTCCATTTGGTGACCTGAGTCTGTAGAGGTCTCTGCTTCATCCCTCTATCCGTCATTCCATCCATTCTACAAGGCATTGTGCAGGCCAGACTTGGAGGCTGAAGCCAGCCACACTCACTCGTCACTGCGCTTCATCCCCAGCTTGTGTTGTCTGTTCCTGGCTTCCGCTCAAGTTACTGTGTACTCAAACCAGAGTACATTGGGGATGAGGCTCCTTTCTCGAATTAGGAAGAACTCAGAGCTAGGCCAGGCTGCTATCCTGGGGAACAGTGGGGTTGAGGACCTCCTGGGTGAAGAACAACCGGGCAATGGCTATGAGGCTCCTAGTGACACCTCATAGAACACCTGGCTCCAGTGTAGAACAGCAGGTAGACCCTGCTGTAGGAGTCTAAAAAGGCTGTGGTGAGGAGGCCCGGGGAGAGGATGTGTCTCCACAGCAAGTCCAGGACCTTGGTGCTGTTTGTCTGGTGTGTTCTTAAAGGAAGGAATAGATGGAGAAGAATCACATAAACTGGAAATGGCTGGAGAGCATCCTGTACTTGGTGCCCACTGCTGCGTGGGGCCTCCACAGGGCCAAGGCTCTGAAAGACGTATTTGATCAGCCAGTTGATGCTGACATTCAGTGCCAGGCCCCCAAGGAACGAGATTGTGTGCAGCTCTGGCTTGAAAGACGGGGCTGAGGCTCAGGTAGTCCAGGAGGTGGCCGGAGAGATCACCTGCAGGTTATTTGACGTGGGTGAGGGTCACTTGCCACCATGAAGTGTGGAGCAAGCATTGTCTATCCACTGCCATCTTACCTGGAGCTACATGATAGTGTTTTGAAAACTATGAAGTCAATACAAATTGTTGCAGAGTGAAGCAAGTCTGGCCCTGGTGTGGTCCACAGCTTTTAGCCACTAACAAATCATGTATTCTCTCTGAGGGAATCACCATCTCCTCAACTCAAAGGGGAGGGAGGGTGTGTGAATCACTCTAAATCACATCATTTTTTTTAAGAGTCCACCATGGGGACAAAAGGACCTGAAAGATTCTGTGAGCTGCAAGATGCAGCCTGAGTGTGGACTCTGGCCCTGCCTTGCTCTGTGTCGTGAGGCACAATGGGCCATATGGAGTCCCACCTGGGCTTATGGGCGCTTTTAATGGCTGCCTATTTAGAAATCCATTATACCAACATACGTATATGTGCTTTTTCTTAACAATAGGAAAAGTTCTGTCTCTTAGAATACAAGTGCATTTGACATGTTTTCTTCAACTTTAACGGCATTTGTTTTTAATTGTTTCATGAAAACATGAAGTAATTTCTTTTTAATTACTTCATGAAATCTGTGTTTATTGCTTACAGAAATGATTTCTAGGCAACACTCTTTGATCCTAAAATGATTAAAATCCCTAATATATTGAATAGATTCTGATCAATTAAAATTTGTTTTAATTTTGTTCATCAGAATGGAAATAGGGCATGAATTGAATGAACAGGAATGGGGATTGATTCTGGGGAATGGGGCTCAAGGAGGCATTCTTTGAAGTCCTGCTTTCAAGCTAATTCTCTTTACCTCTCCTTCCTTCCCTGCGGCACACATTTTGAATCTGTAACCAGAGAAGCAAACGATGGTGTATTATTGTCCTTGTAGTTTCACCTTTTTGAGGTCGGAGGCCATATTTTCTAGAGCTTTATTGAACCTAGTTTCTTGGATACTTAAAAAAAAATCAGGTCAGGTATCAATGTGAAAAATCTTTAAAGCATAAGTTTGTATGTATATGGAATGAGAAATGTTCTGATATGAAACTGAGAATAGTGGCAATTTCATCTCCTTCCTGTTCCTAGGTGAAGGTTGCTCTATTAAGTTGGGTCATGCCCCAGAAACAGATTGGAATATATCTCTACAGTTGCCTGAAAGGAAGTCAGCCCACATAGTGGGGAGAGTGATGCTCCCAAGTTTTGGGCTATATTTTTAGTTCCCTCATATAATTATACCCATTTGCAACAATATAGAGAGTACATCAAACAGCACTCTTTATTGCCACTTTTGAGACTTCAAATGAAAGCAGTGATTTCTATTCTTTGGTTAAATTTTGGAGGAGTCTGACAAATGGATTCTCTGAGTCAGTGACTTCATCTCTTAGGAAGTCTGCCTAAAATCCGTCACTCTCCATATAAAGAGCTGGTCAAATCTTTGGGTGGGAACTTGCAATCAGAGACATCTTGGGAGACTTGTAGGATCTCCACAAGCCACTTGGTGGTGCTCGTGACAGGGCAATGCTCTTTCCTAAAAGACTCAAATCTTCACAGCTGTGACATTTTAGTTCCGCTTTACTGAACAGAAAGCAGTTCAGTTCCAAATCTGATCCTAAATTCAAAACCGCAGTGTGCTATAAAACATTGAACATTCCTGTGAAAGCAAATTAAGGTGGAGTTCGTTTGCACAGTTCCAGAACAGTCTTCTGTCAACAGCCTCTTTTGACAGGGAATTATAAATTAAATGTGTGGCTAAAGGTATTTAAACATGTCAAGTTCAAACAAACCATAACTATATTCTAATGACTTTCTGTACACAGAGAAATTGTCAAAAAATTAAAAACTGAAGTTCATGGCAGAGATAATCACATATTTCCTTCCTTGCTTAGCAATTCCAGTGATGGTGAGAGGGATTCAGAAATCCTAGGGAACATGGGCAGAATATCTCTCTTGAGTGAGGTCTGTTTAAAAAAACACAATAAGCACAACTATGGAAGTTTTTCTAAAATAATTTTGATTTATTCCCAAGTAAATATCAGACCCCAGAATTCATATATGTACACATCTATACATATCTGTAGTGACTGTTGGCTTGGTTCTTATCTGTTTGTGTTATATAGTTTTAAAAAAACCTAAACACTACAAAAAATAACACATTTTCTATCAACTGTCCATTACTATCTAAACCCTTCTCTACACAGAAGCCAGGGGTTTTCTTTAAAGGAAAACCAGATAATACCCTGAATAAAATGGCTTCACAATGGCTCATAATAAAATCCAAATTCCCTATTAGCCCTTCATGACATAACTTCTGTCCATTTCTCCTACCTCAGCTCTTATGAAGCTTTTCCTCATTCTTCAGGCTACAGACTCACTGGTTTTCCTCAGGCTTCCCCAATATGCCCAGCTCTTTCTGGCCTCAGGACATAGACACATGTTGCTCCTTGCTCCTGAAATGCCCCTGTGCCAACTCTTCCTTTATCTGGCTCCTTTTCATCCTTCAGTTTTCCAGTGAAATGTCTCCTCAGAGAGGCCTTCCCTGATGCCCTTATCTTAACAGAACCCCTAGTTATTTTTAAACCTTTGTTTGCTTTCTTCACAGCATTTATCCACATATTAAAGTATGTGATTTTCTCAGTTTATTTTTAAAAGGAATTTTATCTTACTTGGTGTGCCTGGGTTCAAATTGTGGTTGTACATATTATGAGCTGTGTGAGTTTGAACAAGAAGAGAAATGACTTCTCTTACCTCAGTTTCTTCATCTGTAAAAACCCTCATAGGATTGTCATGAGGAATAAACAAGTTAATACACTTCAAGTGTGTAGAACTCTACCTGGCGTATAACTAGCCTCAGTATGCTAGCCACTATTACTGAGATCTATCACCACCTCTGGGCAGAAGAGCATTCCTCCCTGGTAACTGTTTCATTCCCTGTCTTCCTCTTTCCCTCTCTCCAGGGATGGCTTCCCTGACCATCCTATGTAAACTCGGGCCAGAAACCTCAGGATTCCGTTCAAAGTCTCATTTGCTCTGATTTGTTTATTTTTTCCATAGCTTTTCTCTCATTTTATATATTTGCGTTTTTATTGCTGTTATCTCTTTCTTGCCCTAATTTGAGGTCCATGAAAGCAAGGAGTTTTTGTTCACTGCTACATTGCAGGGGTCCAGTAGAGTGCCTGGTAGGTATAAGGCACTTGACAAATATCTGTTGTACAAATGAATAATTGATAAATCATTACCATCAACATCTGTTTCCCTCTCTAGAAAGTAAACAGGGATTGTGTCTTCCCTGCTAATGTATACGTGCCTGACATAATATACAGTTCCCAGCACAAAATGCTCTAGAAATATTTGTTAAATGAATGAATTTAAAATAGAAAAACAGTGTTTTGAAACTTTGCTGAAATCATAGATGCAGGAAGTCTTAGCAATAAATGCATTAGTGATTATATCCTTTTGTTCTTAAGTGGGAATTGTGATATTTTATGGTCAAATCAGTTTTATAAATAGCTTTATCAATTTTAAAAATCCCATCACCTACATTTTATATTTGTATATTCTTTCAGTCCAATCTGTATGCATATAGAGAAATTCTCTTTCATTTTACACACTTGGGATGATCTCATGCATACTGTACTTATGTCATGATCTGATCAGATTACATTTACTCAGAACTTAGTGCAATGCAGATACTTTTTTTCATAGTTTTCTAAATTTCTCAATTGGATTCAACCTAAGTAGTGACATCTTTTGAACATCAAGCATTTTTCTCTTCATTTTAAAGATGCCTGTACAAGTAAAATTTAATTTTCTCCACTAACATTTTAAGGGATACCAAGAGCAGAGGAACACATTTCCTTCTACATTATAAAGGCTGATGGTTTAGAAACAGGAGACATATTCTTTGCCCCCCTAGAAGCTCCAAGTCTCTTGGTGAGAGTTCAGCACCTGCCCTAAGAGAGTTAAATATGGTAAGAACAACGCTCAGGTCCTAAAGAGTTAGTAGAGTAAGTAGGTGTTAAACAGTTCAGAAGAGCCAACAGTCCACCAACTTCATTGACCACACTTGTCAGTCTCAAACAGGGCTGTAAGCACCTGGTGTTTGTAATTTGTTGTCTGACTCCACAAGTTCCAGAATCTCTTTTTATAAATGAGGGAGTATTATTTTCCCAGTTCTTAGAGATCTTATATAAATTCCCCAACCACACTCTCATCCAGATAACTGTCTCCACGGGACACTCTTTGCCAAATACTAGCAATGGTGATGCTCTTCCCCCATTCAGCCTGGTAATAAGGCAAGAAAATACCTTCCCAGTGTGATTTTCCTCTTTGGTTCTCACTGTCAGGCATACTTGACAATGTCACAACAATTTCTTTCCACTGATTTCTTTCTATCCAGCTATTCCTTACCTTCATTCCAAGCTTTCTCTTGTTGTCCTAAATATGACTTTAATTCTCCCTTCCTTATTTGAAGTATTTTATTTCAAATTTCATCCTTTCTTTATTCCTAAAGGTCTTGAGTTTACTGACATAATTCATTTCTCTTTCTAGAAAGAAGCATCATAGGGGAATGATCCAATCATTTTTCTGCTAAACCCTCAAATTATTAAGAAAGATAAAATTGACACTCATGGAAGTGGATGCATGAAGAATAAGAGAAAAGACTTTTGATGTTTACTTTTCTTCTTCCTCAAAATCTTCAATTTATTTAGGGATCACAGGTTTAATAATCTTTGTTTACTGATTTTGACATTACTTTCCAGATGCTTTATGTTTGCCACACACAAGATTTAGAATGAAGGGAACAGAGGTGGTTCAAGTGACTAGGTGTCTCCCTCCCACATCGGAGGTCCCGGGTTCAGTTCTCGGTGCCTCCTAAAGACACAACACACAGCAAGTACAAAAGCAGCGAGGGGGTGGGGAGAAATAAATAAATAAAATCTAAAAAAAATAAAAAAGATTTAGAATGAAAAAGGAACTATCCAATGATGTGAGAGAAGCAACAATTCTTTTATATAAAATTATTTTCTAAAATTTTCTATAATTGATATAAAATTTTAAAATATTAAAATATTTAGGTATAAGTTGAGATGATAATGCATTGGTTTTCTTCTCTAGTTGAGTTTATGTTTCTTAGCATTAGAAATGATAAGGTATATCTGAGTTTATAAGATGGTTATGAATATGAAGGCTTGAAACAAAAAGAATATAATTTCCTTTTTTATTTCAGTATTTCCACTCAGCTCAGGTTGCTTTGAGTGGTTTATGGAGAGCTTTGCATTCTTCCTGGTGTTCTTTATAACTGCTCCACTCTAAAGAGAAGGTATTTTCTTGCCTTATTACCAGGCTGAAATGGGGGAAGAGCACCACCATTGCTAGTATTTGGCAGAGTGTCCCATGGGGACAGTTATCTGGGATGACAGAAGAAGGGAGCAGCAGAGGCCTGTGGTGGGTGAATTTTCGTCTGATGTAACTTTTTGTTTGTTTCTGCCAACAGTCCTATATGACTTTGATTTATATTAGAAACAGGAACTTTAAAAAAAAAAAGTAATCCATTTCTTCTTGTCTCTGGAGGAATGTGGCTTATGTTTCTCAAAGAGGACAGGGAGGGCTGGTTTCCCTTTATGCAAAAGTGAAAAAAAGAACAAAGAGAATATGGCTCCCAGCTCAGCAGAACAACAATCCGTAAATAAAATCCTCGAGGGGCTAGAGCATTGTAAAGTCATATTACTCACACTTTTTTTTAATTAACTAAAACTTAGGATAGTTAGGCCAAATGAGGAATGGCTCTTGAGTATGAGGAGCTAGTGGGGCCTTTTATAACCTTGTCCTGGTCCTTGTATTGGCTTTCTTCTGTTGTGTCTTAACTTTGAGAAACACTGTGATGAAATTGGACATAAGTACCCCCATACTCTATGTCCAATCTCTCAAGTGTTTTTGCTTAGCTTTTGGCAGCAATAAGATAGAACAACAACAAAAGGGAATGCTTAAAATCCTTTATACATAGGGCTTCTCTAAGTTTTCATCTGAGTCACAAAACTTTGTCAAAATAGTCAGTGGATATTTTCATGGTGCCATTTTTCCTCAGGTCGGAAGCCAAAAGTACAAGCAACAGCTGCTGCTTCTACCCGGTGTGGAAACACTTGCACGTTCATGTCTTACACCTTCACGCCCCTACAGCTCGGCTGGAGGACTGTTTAATCTGTCTCCTAGGTAGACGCTTGTGGGTTTTTGGAACCGCACAGTTACTTCCCCTGCTCTACGACCTCTTCCCCCGCCGTATTCCTTCTCAGCTGCTTCCCTTTTTAAAGCCAGCTTCCTCTTTCTTTTGGTTTCTCCCCCAAAGTGTAATTACTCTCTTCCTCCATCAATAATGTTTGTGACTGTATTCTGACAACATACTCTAACTTTGTTAAAATTTGAAAATATTATTTTTGTTTCCTTAGAATTCATCCTAACTAGGGAGTCTACTGCTCTCAAAAGAACATTTAACTTATAAGGCTGCTGTTGGGATGTTGAAGCACCTATTCACTCACGTTAGATACTACCTGAAAATAACCTACTACTTCTGCTAATGAGCTTTTGGAACAGTGGGAAGCAAGAGGGCACATTGCACACTGCGCTGTAAAGGTGCTGCATGAGAACTGTGTACACATATTCACATTTCAACAGTCTTATCATCTTAATCAAAATAAACATCTTTCCTGCTTTTTAAGGAAGAAAATTAACATTCCCACATAAACAGAAAATGCAAATGTTTACTGTCCTCTGGAGTATTTTCCCTCCCTTTTGTATGGATAATTAATTATTCTTATGTGTGTTTGCTTGCAGTCCTGAACTACCGATGCCCTTCTAGAAAATGCTTGCTGGCAACCTGGCAAGCAGGGAAGGATGGGTTTTCCCTTATATTTGTAGTTTATGGTAAGGTAAAGCCATAAAGGAAGACAATCACTTCCTAATTAAGAAATTACCAGTGCTACTGATGACCAACACATTTTCTCACTCCTCCCAGGCTTATCCTTAACAACACTTGGGCCCAACTCTTCGCAGTCCCCATGGGCTTTTTCAAGCTTACGCTCCCACACTGGTGACTGCATTCAAGGGGCCAGAGGGCATTCTGGCCACAAGAGTGTGCAGCTGTCCCTTCCACTCTCTGACTATGAGTTGGATGGGCTCTTCCTGCCACTGTCCTCCTCCTCTCCTGTCTCCCCAACACCCACTCACTCAGGGCATTTCTTTTGTATCACACCATGGTACCTAATTATGCACATAAAGATTTCAGAACCAGTGTATCATCATGGAGCATGTTAAAATACAGATGTCTGGGAGATCCATTTTTTTAAAAATAAAATTTTATTAAAGTTTAACATTCATACATGAACCTACATAAACAATAAGTATATAGTAAAAGTTGTAAATCTACAAAACAAACATGTATATCATCATACAGGGCTCCCATACATCTCCCAACCACCAAAACCCTTGCATTGTTGTGAAACATTTGTTATAAACTATGAACGAGCATCATCAAATATTACTACTAACTATAGCCCATATCTTACATTTGATGTATTTTCCCCTCAACCCACCCGACTATTAAGACCCTATATTAGTATTATATATTTATCATTCATGAGAGAACGTTCTCATTTGTCCTGTTAGCCACACCCCACCTTCCATCACTGGATTCCCTGTGTTACACAGTCCCATGCTTTGTACAGTCCATTCAAAGTGTGCACTCAGTGGCTCTCATCTTCATCACAGAGCTGTGCTGCCATCATTGGGAGGTCAGCTTTAAATGGCTTTGGTTTGAAGTAACTCCCAGAAACTACTTTATCACCAGGTACCACTGGTTGTTTGAGTCACAGATCACATTCTGTGACACCCTGACTTAGTTAAAAAAAAATCAGATTTCCCAGGGATTAAAGAGTAAGCAAAACAGTAAAGAATACACGTATAATGAAAATATAAGAGGGATACCTCCTGTATATGTAAAAACTTACAAAAATCAAGTAACAAATCCCTATGTTGAATGACCATAATTCCAAACAAAAACACTTAAATAATGTATGTAATTGGAAGTATTCACAGCATAATCAAAATCAGGAGTGTTCCCTGCTGGCTCTGATTTTGCAACTTCCTCATAAAGCTCAGCTTTTGAAGGCTGTGGTGGTATAAAGATTTTGCCTATCCCAGGTGCCAGGGTCACACCAGCAGGTAAGGACATGTCTCGGCCACACTTACTTGTGCTTCTGTCTTCTGAGAGGCAGGAAGAAAACTAGATAGATGAAGACAAGAGTAAGAAGAATTACTCACCCATAGGTGATGAAATAAAAATCAAGTTAAAGAATAGAAGACAATTGAACAAGACTGAGCACAGAGGGGGTGTTTAATGACTAATTATTGAATATTTAAAATGGTGGCGATTCTTTGTGCATTTTTTCCTGTGGGGTGCTGTTTTCCTCTTTGTATTATTTCTCAGTCATGTCCACTGAGGATGTCTGGTGTTACCTACAGCTCATTTGTTGTGTTTTCTCTCAAATCCCAAACCCCCTCTATGAACCCTCACCAGGCAGATCTCCATTTGTCTACAACTGCATCCTACATCCCTAGCCTTCCCTTATCCCCTGTCATTGCATTCAGGCAAGCAAAAAACATGAAGTTTCTGTTTTAAAATGTTAAGGCTCCCAGGGTGATTGTCCATGCCGTGTATTAAAACCCTCCTCAGTTTGGCATTAAATGGCCCTCCTTACCTAAAGCTTGGTTTCCTACCTGTGGTAGACTGATTTATTTATCCCAATAAACTCATGTTCTTAATCTTAATCCATGTCCCTGTGGGAGGGAACCCATTGTAAATAGGACCTTTTGAAGATGTTATTTTTAATTAAGGTGTGGCCGACTGAATCGGGGTGGGTCTTAATCCATGTTACTGGAGACTTTATAGAAAGGAGAACCTGGAAGCCAGAAGGCAGGGAAGCACCCAGCAGAAAAACGTAAGAGCGGACAATAGGAAAGGACATTGCCAGATGACCAGTGGCAGAGATGCCAGTCATGGTACCCCGAGGATTACTTGGAGCTAACTTCAGAATGCTCCAGTCTCTTGGAGAAAGTAAGTCTTGCAGATATCTTGAGTTTGGACCTCTTTTAGCCTTAAAATCATGAGCCAATAAAGTTTTGTAGGTAAGCCAAAACCAATGTGTGGTATTTGTGATAACAGTTCTGGCAAACTAAGACACTATTTGAGCATCTAAGCAAAGTTAGCTGGTTTTCAAGTCCTGCTCATGTATATAGATTCCTACACACATGGAAGAACTAGAGGTAAAATATAAATGCATATATTTGTATACTTGAGAAAGGAAATCCATACCTACAAAGCAAGGAAAACTCACAAGCTACTTGGAAAATACAACCAAGGACCTCATTCTTAAATTTGAAAAACACCCAAAGTATATGAAGAAAACAAGTAGCATGAAAAACAAAAGCCAAGGAAAAGAAATAGGATAGATCCCAATAGAAAACAGAGATAATTCAGGAAAAAGAAGATAATATACCAAAAAAAAAAAAAAAAAAAAAAAAAAAAAAAAAAAAAAAAAAAAAAAAAAAAAAAAAAAATCAAGAAGCTATGAAAAATTAGAGAACAAGAAAGGATTTCAGACATTAAACGTGTTTACTAAAGTAAAATCTTCCATAGAAGATGGAAATCTAGAAAATAAAACAATGCCACAAATAAAGGAAACTTGAGAGAAAAGATAAAATCAGTGAAGGAGTGAAAACATGGGAGTTCCAGAAATGGGGAACAAAGAAAAGAACAGAGTGGAAATTTTCAAAGAAAGGAATTCTCTACAGCTGAAGAGAGAACTTAGTCTTCAGAGTAAAAGGGCCCACTGGTTTACTAGAGTAAATGAAAAGAACACATGTACCTGGATTCACATTTGTGAAGTTTCATATTCTAAGGTGATAGAGAAGAACTTAAAACCTTCTGAAGAGTCAGGGGGAAAAAATCTCACTATGTATGAGAGTGAATTAGAACAGCATAGGATTCCTAGATGCTAGGGAAAAAAAGCAGACCAATGCCATAAAAAGTTTGAGAAAAAAATGATTTTGAACTTAGAATTTTATACTTATCCAAACTTTTAATCAAGGGGGAAAGCAAAGTAAAGTTGTTCTCAGAAACATGGACCTAGAAAGTGTACTTGCTGTACTTTCCATGTACCTTTCTTCTAAAGGAGTGACTTGACTATATATGCTAAGAAAAAAAAAAGAGAGAAAGAGAAAGAAAAGAAGAAAAGACATCAAAGGCTACAGTAAACAGTGGCACTAACCCAGGGGTTTGGTTTGAGTTGCTCCTAGGATAACCATTTTTTCTAGCAGACCTGGAAAAAAAATGAGAGTAGGTCAGATTGTTTTAAAGAAGAAAATTGAAATGGCTATGATTAAGATGTTGCATGACATTAATGACATGGAAGCAAAAGCATATGTTAGTTTTCCTCAACAAGATAATAGAAAAGCAATTAACACAAAGCAAAGTGACACAAACAACAATGAGACATGACATTGAGAAGGTGATGTGGAATAAAAGAATGTTCCTTTTCAGTAGCATAGAGGAAAGGATGATGGACCTATGGAGAAGGAAATGTACTCCTAGCACATTACTTGGCTCTTCTGTGAATGAAATATACATATTTACGTGCCAGTCAGGTTTGGGTATAGAAAAAGCACTGAAAAGTATTTTAGACAGAATGGTATTATTTATTTATTTATTTTTAATAGGAGGTACCGGGGATTGAACCTGGGACCTCACGCATGTGAAGCAGGCGCTCAACCACTGAGCTACACTCCCTACATGACAGGATAGGTTTTAATGCAGGGAATAGGTGCTTGCACTATCAAGGGTTGGAGGGGTGAAAGCTAAGGCACCACCAGTAGGACCTCTGGTCTTACCTTCACAAATTGGGTCTCGAGGTCTAGAAGCAAGTGCTCCCAAGGCGAGAAAGCATCAGGAAACCATCACAGAAGACATAATGGTGCTATAACTCAAAGCCAGGGACTGGCAAAGGAACATGGACTTCGAATGGCTTCTGCAAACACTCAGGCTAGCTGCGGCCTGCGTGCGCTGGAGCTACCTCTTCCAGAGAAAGAATAGCTGGAGGCTCCTTTCAGCCTTCCACCTTCTCTCTAAATGTGTTTCATTGAAAGACTAAATTGATTCTAGAAGCCTCTTGGCAAGTGAGTGTCTGGGAAATGTGTCTGGTTAATGTTGTGGCTCCCCCGCAGCATCAGGAAGCATTTAGAAGCCAGTGGGGATAAATGTGGATTGCCAATAAACAAAACCCACCACTGAGGATAGCAGTTAATTTATTTGCAATTTTTGAAATCAACCTTTCAGCAAAATATGGAAGACTTAAAAAATACTTCCAGCTTGGAACATAAATATTATCAATGTTTAAACAGAACAATAACAAGAGATTTAAGTATCATATTAGATACAAAGATAACTAATAGAGGAACTAAAGTAATTACAATGAAAAATGGAGGGGAGAGGAGAGGTGGTAGGTATCAAGTGAGCTAAACTTCTATCAGAGCAGAAGTAGATAATGTCATTTTGCTATAATCATATTATTTTGAGTAGGAAAGGGAACCACTAGAAAAATTAAAAAAAGAGACGGTTAGAAGTGGGAAGTGTATGGGAGGTGGGGGGGTGGGGGTGGGGCTCCAGAGGATTGCTTTTCATTTGAAGATCCTTTTTTAGTGCTTGAATTTTTTTTAGCATATGCACGTATTACTTTAAAGATTTAAAAAGGCTGTTTTATTTTATCAAGGTCTTTAAATAAAAAATGTTGCTCAAATACTAAAAAATATACTTAAAATTTACTCCTCTTATGAATTCTTGCTCGGTTAGATTATTGAAGCTTTTATGCACTATTTGGATCAAAATTACTAGGATTTCGTTTTTCATTAGTGCTTAAAATAATTCCAATTAGTTACTCTCTCAACCTTCTGTGCCACTGCATTTGGCCCCTCACCTGCTGCAGGTATGTGTCACTGAGAGTGATGCCCAATTTCTGAGGTCTGCCTCCATGGCCATTTGTTTTCAGGAGAATCTGTGTGGCATGCCTGACTCATGCCCCTATTTCCAGCAATGGGGGTAGCACCAGGATCCAAATTGTACCCAGTTAGGTCTGATATTATCTGAGGGGGTCTGAGGAAGAAAGTTTAATCAGGAACCATTTGTTGAAATGTGTGTGCCTGAATTGTTTTACAGTGAGCATGTATTAATTTATAAAAATAGTAACAAATAATAATGTGGAGAAAAATAACATACAAGAGGAATGTGTGTGCCCAAAGCCGTGTTAATGTGATGTACTTCATGTGGTTTTTCTTCCAAGTAAGTTGGATTTGGTTGATTTCTGCCTTTTCTGTCCCAAACAATTAAAGCTGCTGGGGTCCATGAAACTAAGCTAAAGAGAAAAGCAGCATCTTTTTTCAAAGTGTACATCAAAGGAGAGTTCCAGGTCAAACAAGTTTAGAAAAGGCTGGTTAAAAATAGCTAAACAGGTTTCTTTACTGCAGGTTTTCTCAGGAGTCAATTCTGACATGCACTGTGAATAGCTAAGATGAAATGTGTGGCATTTCCCAATGCTCATTACACTAAGGAACTCATAAGATGAAGAGTCTGTGAAAAATAGTTTGGAAATTTGTGAGTTTAAGTTAGACAGTAACGAGAAAAAAAAAGTAGACTAGGTAACGAAGTGTCATATAGCATTTACAAAGAGGAATTGAGATTTGGGGAAATAACTAAAGAAGGAAAAATGTTTTAGTAAAAACTGATTCAGTCACACTGTTCAGGATGCATTAAAGAGGCAAGGAAGAGAGGAGGCAGGGACCCGTGAGGAAAAACACCGTTGTAGCAATTCTCCCAGCAGGGTTAAGTCAGAAGTCCGTGCAATTGATATGAAAGATGTTGCAAAGGAAAAACAACAGGCCATGAAGATCGCCTGAATTTGAGAAGGAAAGTGGAGTGGGGCAGAGCTGGGGGTTCCACAACTCTGAGAATGGTGCCCAAGAGGCATGTGCCCCCAGGAGAGCAGTGACTCAGGCAGCTCTAATTCACACGCTATTATTTTTCTCAGGCCAAAAAACAAGTGATTTAATCCTGCAGGTACCTAATTTTTAATTATGTAGAAATGGAAACATTTCCTTCTGTGTAAGACACCACCAAAAATATTTTCTAGGCTGAAATTTACATGTTTCATAGAAGGGAAAATATCCATTTCCAAAAAGAATTTCAATTAAAATAGTAAGTGGAATATGCATGCAATATATGTATTTTTAGACACATATATTTTCATGTACAGAAGTCTATTACTCCCTTGTGAATAATAAAATGAGACACAATTTTTTCCCCAGTATTTTAAATCTAATGTATTCTAGCGGTATGTAGGGGACTTCTGCATACTCTGCCACAGATGAATTTCTGTTAACACTACTCTGGGACTTAGGGAAATTTTTATCATGATCTATTTAGAAATCTGTTTATATTGATAAGTATGTTTTTATCTTCAGCAATTGCAATACATCAGAATCTTACATTGCCATGCAAATGCTTTGTGAAGGGCTTTCTTCAAATTTAATGACTTTTTTAAAAAAATTGCTATATGAAATCTTAAAAGCAGAACTGAAATCTTTAGTTAAAAACCTACATAAATGATTTCCAGACTTCTTTTTATATAGAGAAATTATAGGTTTACAGAAAAATCAGCAGAAAATACAGTTCTCAAACTCCCACCCCTGTTATTAATACCTTGCATTAGTGTGGTATGTTTGTTACACTTGAGGAAAGAATATTATAGTTGTACTATATAACTACAGTCCATGGTTTACATTTGGGTTCTCTGTGTCGTACAGTTCTATGGTTTTTAAAAATTTCCTTCTAGTAACATATATACAACGTAAAATTTCTCCTTTGCCTTTTTTTTTCATATAATAAACTTTATTATAAAGAAGTTTTAGATTGCAGAGAAGTTACATCGAAAGTATAGGGGATTTCCTTATACCACACCCTTCTCCCTCCCACATTTTCCTCTATTAATAGCATCTTACATTGTGTGGTACATTTGTTACAATTGATGAACAAATATTGAATCATTGCTGCTAACCGAGGTCTGTAATTTACATTGTGGTTTACACTTTGCACCGCACAATTTTATAGGTTTTGACAAAATGTATAATGGGCTGTATCCATCATTGCAATATCATGCAGGACATTTCCAATGCCCTAAAATGCCCTATGTTCCACCTATTCTTCCTTTCCGCTCCCCTCAGAACCTCTGGTAACCACTATCTTTATATCAATGTTAGAAATTCTTCTGTTAGTACAATAATAATATATCTACTTTCGTCCATGTTTGCATTCCCCCCTTATATTTGTTCATTCCTAAGTCTTGAGGATTTTGGGATGCTTATGCCCACTCTGCTTATGATCGAGAGGGGGCTTAGCTCTATGGGGTGGATGGAAGGAGCTGTTTTGCTTGCAGTTGTAGATACTCTTTGTTTTTTGGCATGCGGGTTGTCCATCATCATCATTTTGTTAGTTGTCCTGGGTGAGTTTGATGAACTGGAGGGTAGGTATTGGCCACAGCTCTGCTGAGAGCTAGGGCTCAACCGGCATATGAACAGATAGAATATTTAAATCTCTGGGACATATATTTAATGCGTATAGTGCTAATTAAAGGTTCAAATAATTTTGGCAGTGGACGGGGGTGATGGTGGGGCAGTGATGTGATTTCATGTTAAATACTTCACACAAAATTTTTAAATTTTGATGAGTTCCCATTGATTTATTTTTTTCTTCTGTTATTCATGCTTTGGGTGTAAAGTCTAAGAAACCGTTTCCTAATACAAGGGCCTGAAGATACTTCCCTATGTCTTCTCCTAGGGGTTTTATACTTCTGATTCTTCTGTTTAGATATTTGATTCTTTTTTAGTTGATTTTTGTATATGGTGTGAGGTAGGGTCCACCTTCATTCTCTTGCATATGAATATGGAATGTCCTATCATTTATTTAGGTTTTCTTTGACATTTTAGCAATATTTGGTAGTTTTCTGGGTACACATCCTTTATATTCTTGGTTAGATTTATTCCTAAATATTTGATTCTTTTAGTTACTATTGTGAATTGATTTTTTTTTCTTGATTTCTTCTTCAGATTGTTCTTTACTAGTGTATAAACACTACTGATTTTTGAGTGTTAATCTTGTACCCTGCCACTTCGCTGAATTCATTAGTTCTAGTAGCTTTGTTGCAGATTTTTCAGGATTTCCTACATATAGTAGGATCATGACATCTGCAAATAAGGGAAGTTTTACTTTTTCCTTTCTAATTTGGATGCTTTTTCTTTCTTTCTGTTGCCTAATTCCTCTTAAAAGAACTTCCAGTACAATGCTGAGTAATGGTGACAGTGAACATGCTTGTCGTGTTTCTGATCTTAGATGGAAAGATTTCAGTCTTTCAGCATTGAGTATGGTATTTGCAGTGCATCTTTCCTGTATGCTTTTTATCATGTTGAGCAAGTTTCCATCTATTCCTATTTCTCTAAGGTTTTTAGGAAGAAGGGGTGCTGGATTTTGTCAAATGCCTTTTCTGCATCAACTGCAGTGATCATGTGGATTTTCTCCTTCATTCTGTTAATGTGGTATATTACATTAATTAATTTTCTTATTTTGAGATACCCTTGCATATCTGTGATAAATTCCATTTGATCATGGTTTATAGTTCCTTTTTAATGTGCCTTTGGATTTAGTTTGGTAGTATTTTGTTGAAGATTTTTGTCTCTATACTCAAAAGGGTCCTTGATCATTAATTTTCTTTCCAAGTGGTATCTTTATCTGGCTTTGGTAAGAAGGTGATGTTAGCCTCATAGAATGAGTTAGGTAGTGTTTCTTCCTCTTCAATTTTTTTGGAAGAGTTTGAGCAGGGTTGGTATTAGTTCTTTTTGGAATGTTTAGCATAATTCTCCTGTGAAGCCATCTGTTCCTGGGCTTTTCTTTGTTGGAAGGTTTTTGATTACTGATTCAATCTCTTTACTAGTTATTGCTTGGTTGAGATCTTCTATTTCTTCTTGAGTCAGTGTAAGTAGTTTGTGTGTTTCTAGGAATTTGTCCATTTCAACTAGGTTATCTATTTTGTTGGTATACAGGTGTTCATAGTATCCCTTATAATCCTTTTTTATTTCTGTGAGTTTGGTAGTCATTTCCTCCCTTTCATTTCTGATTTTAGTAGTATGTGTCCTCTCTCTCTTTTTTTTCTTTGTCATTCTAGCTAAAGGTTTGTCAATTTTATTGATGTTTTTCACAGAAGCTACTTTTGGTTTTGTTGATTCTCTATCATTTATCCCCACTGTAATCTTTATTTCCTTCCTTCTGTTCACTTTGGGTTTGGTTTGCTTTTCTTTTTCTACATCTTCTAGTTGTGAGGTTAGGTCTCTGATTTGAGATCTTCCTTTTTTTTAATGTAAGCATTTATATCTTTACATTTCCCTCCCAGCACTGCCTTCACTGCATCCCATAGTGGTATGTTGTGTTTTCATTTTGATTTGCCTCAAGATATTTCCTATTTTTTCTTGTGATTTCTCCTTTGATCTATTGGTTATTTAAGAGTATGCTGTTTACTTTCCACTTATTTGTGAATTTTTTTTCTCCCTCTGTCATTGATTTCTAGTTTCATTCTAGTGTGGTCAGAGAAGATACATTGTATGATTTGATTTCCAGACTTCGCGATATGTAGGAAATAAACCACTCTTTTAGAAAATGCCCTTATATAATTACATATTTAATTTATTTGAAAAATTTAAAGACTATACAATGAGAAATTATAAGATTATTGGGAAATAATCTGTTCTCTTAGATAACTATCCACCTATGTAGCCATCCACTTATCTTTCTATATAACCTATTTTTTTAGTGTGCTGATAATATAGAGTCTAAAATGACACAATATATGTGACACAGCTAACTAAATGCTATTTTGAAATCAGTTTTCCAAGTATAAATTTCTTGATTTTTTTTTATTAAATATTTTAAAAGATGCTTAGATTACATAAATGTTACACAAAAATTACAGGGATTTCCATGTTCCCCACCTCCCACACCTCCCATAACGTCCCACATAAACATCTTTCATTAGTGTGGCACATCACCTGCAATGGATATACACATCCTGGGGCTTTGCCACTAAGCATGGACCATAGTTCACATTGTAGACCACACTCTCTCCCACACAGTTTTCTGCATGTTATATGCTGATAACTGATAACTGATGGCCTATATCTGTCATTGTAATGTCACTCAGGATAATTCCCAAGTCCTGAAAAAGCCCTTGTATTACAACTGCTTTTCCCTCTCCCTGCCCTGAAAGTGTCCAGTGGCCACTGGCTCCACATCAATGTTGTAATTTCTTCCATTGCTTGAGTCACAATATATCTACAACAGAATACCAGTAAGTCCACTCTAGTCCATAGCTCTTCCCCCAATCCCAAGGAGTCTGGGATGGTGATGTCCACTCTACCTCCAAGTGAGAGGGGGCTTATATCCCATGGATAAGATGGATGGGATTATCCTGCCTGCAGCTGCAGACTCTCTTCATTCCCTGGAATGGCCATTGTCCATCATCATCTCCCCGCCAGGTGTCTTGGGTGAGTCCATTGAGCTGTAGAGTAGGAGTTGCAGCTCCACCGAGATTCCAGGCACAGCTGGCACATGGGCAGGCCAAAGGCTCCAGTCTCTGGAAGTACACCTACAAACTCCAGCACCACATATAGGTTTGAACAGAAGGGACTGATGGACCATGTGCAGGGAGGACTTATTTGAGTCCAACTCTGTCACTCTCAGGAGCACAGATTCCAAAGTAGAGCCCACTGATAAGGCATCAATATCTGGAGCTATCCCCCCTTATATAGGACTTGGGTGTCTTCAGAGCCCTCAGGACCCTCTCTGTTTGGGGAGATATCCACTTTGGTGTTCTATGAGATCCTACTGAGGTGTGCGTAAGCATTACCTCTGGGATGACCTCTTTGAAGTCTCTTAGCCATATGAATTCATTTGTCTTTACCTTTTCCCCCTTTTATTCAAGGTCTTTTTCCAGTCGTATTGCCAGTTGGCACTTGGTAGTAATCCCTCATTGCCAGGGAGGCTCATCCCCAGGAGTCATGTCCCACACTGGGGTGAAGGTAATACATTCATATGCTGAGTTTGGCTTAGAGAGAGGCCACATTTGAGCAACAAGGAGGCTCTCAGGCGGCAACGCTTAGGCACCCCATGACAATAGGCTAAGTTTCAATTACAAGAGCAAAGACTCGTAAGGCTAGTCATCAATAACAAGAACCCATCAGTGAACCATCCTCCTTAGCCAGACACTGCCCCTTCACTTGGGGGACTGTTGCTGTTCCCTTGGAGAATGTGACAGAGCTCGCCAGGCTGGGAATTCACTATTCTCTCATTTATTGAGTGATTCTCCACCCACTGTGACCATGTCCCACCCCTTGATCATTTGAATAATTTTATATATCTTTTAGTATATTCAGGTGAACTTCCTCCCATGAAACTCCCATCCCTGACACACCCCACCAATGATCCTCTCCCGCCCCCATTGTAACCCTTCTGTGATCCAAACCTTCCTTAAAGATGAAGCCCGTATAATAGCCAAATACAATTAATAGGAAAATGAAATAATAATGATAAGTTTAAATGTAAGAGATAAAATGCATGGAAACTTAAAAAAACCCACTAAAAGTAAAATTAAAGGATTAGGATATTCAAAAAATGGGAAAAAACAAAAAAAATTTTTTTTGACATTTTTCCTTTTATCACTGCATTATCGGGTATCCAGTCTGTACCATGGCACCTTCCCCTACTCACTCCCCAGTGTCTCCCAAATTTTCACTTAATTTTCAAAGAAGTTTTAGGTCACAGGAAAGTCACACACAGAATACTAGAGATTCTCATATACCCAAACTCCTCCCCCTTTCCTCACCCCATATTAAAACCTTTTTGTATGTAGATGGTAGCATTGTTATAACTGTTATACAGATAGTGAAACATAGCTACTAAACATTGTCAATGGTTTACAGTATAGTTTACATTTTAGACGGTAAAATTTAATAATTTTTGATGATATTTACCATGTCTTGTGTCCATCACTGTAAGGTAATGAAAAACCTTTCCCCTGACCATTAAATATCCCCTGTTAGAGCTATTCTGTTCCTCCCTCCCCATCCCCCCAGGGCATGACAACCCCCTGTCTTGACTCATTGGATGACAAGATTCATAGTTACATGCAACAAGAGGTCTTGACACACTGATTGTCCTCCCCTATTAGGATCCACCCTTGCTCATAAAAGACGCCCACCTGTCTGTTTCTGGGTGAATTGGTCCTCCCAAAGATGGGGGTCCATCTCCTTCCCACTTACCACGTGGGTCTCCACCCACCGACACAACACATTATGACAGGATGAACACTCACACACTCCCCAGAAGCGTACTCCAGATGCGTCCCGTCCTGAATGCCCCCCCAACCAACACCCTAAACCAGAGACACTCCCTCGTCATATTGCCATAAGAGCATTCCCACCCCTGCGCTTTCCACCTCATACCCACAAATCCCGTGTTCAACTGGTCCCTCTCCCATCTCTCCCCCCAGTATCCTGGGTGTTCTAACCCGCCCTTCCTAAACTACCCACCTGTCGCCCCTGCACCACCAAACCCAGTAATATCACTACCCACCTGTCCGATCCTTCAATACGCAACTATACTCTATCCCTTTACCATAGATTATGTCCGTATGGGTGATGGCCCACAACCTTCTCTTCTCTTTCTCTCTCTTGTTAACCTATCTTTCAGACAATGGTTCTTGGAGATTTCTCACTTTCCTCAATTTGTATCAGTGAGATCACGTACTGTTCATCCTTCAATGCCTGGCTTGCTTCACTCAACATAAGGTCCTCAAGATTCATCCATGTTATTCCATGTGTTAGCACTTTATTCCTTCTTACAGCTGAGTAATATTCCATTGTATGCATGTACCACATTTTGCTTATCCATTCATCTGTTGATGGACATTGGGGTTGATTCCAACTTTTGGCAATAGTGAACAATGCCACTATAAACATTGTTGTGCATATATCTGTTCGTGTCTTTGCTTTCAATTCTTCTGGGTATATACCCAGCAGTGGAAATGCTGGATCATAT
>JAQZBX010026225.1:0-29070 GCA_029593785.1 Cabassous unicinctus
AATCCAGCATTTCACTAGGCACAAGGGGAAGATAAAGTACTTCACATGGCCCTTCTTCAAGGGTTTGACAATATATTCAGTGATGAGATACCTCTAAAATAAGCAGAGACCTCTTAGGTGTGAATCAGAATGATATAGAATATAAAGACAGTACATGTTTTGAGGAGAGAATCAGAGAATACAAGTTTATTTCTAATATTTGGGGAGGTTTTCATTTTAAATAGCAAGCAGTTGTAGAGAAAAGGTGACTTGGGAAATAGGAATGTGAATTGAATTCGGTGAGTGATAGTGGGGAGAGCTTTTATCATAGTCATGAACCCATATACATCTTCCCCAGATGGCAATTAAAGGCTTCTAAGTCTCCCACTACTGATCTTATCAACTATAACTGGCTGTTGGCCTTTATTGATTCAAGTTATTTATTTATTTGATTTTGGTGTTAGAATTGCCTTATCTTATTGTTTTATAGTCTTGTGTTCCAGTTGGATCTTTTAAAAAGGTAAATTCCAGCATTGGCTGGGATTTTCTTAAGCAGGCTGTGTCAGGCTCAAAGCCATGAACCTCCAGGGTCATCCAATTCTATCAAGTTGTCAGACGAGAATAGGAAGCTGTAAAACCACCTGTTAAGAAAGGGCAACTTGAGCCTTAAAATGAGCTAAAACAGCAAACACTTTACTGGGGTAGATGCGCCAAGAAAGGCTGCAATGGCTGTTCCCCCTCCCCGCGCCACTGAGATGGCTCCCTCGTCTGTTTGCTCCTTGTTTTTGCTCGTTTTTTGCTCATTGTTTGCACGTTATCTGCCTGTTGTCTGTTTGTTTTTTCTTTAGGAGGTACCAGGAACTGAACCTGGAACCACTCATGTGGGAGGCAGTTGCTCAACTGCTCGAGCCACATCCATTCCCTGCTCATTTTTTGTTTTGCTCATGGTCTACTCACTGTTTTTTCTTGTTGTCTGCTCATTGTTTTTTGCTCATTGTTTGTTTGTCTTCTTTAGAAGCACCAAGAACCAAACCTGGGACCTCCCATGTGGGAGGCAGGCACTCAATTGCTTGAGCCACATTGGCCACCCTGCAATGGTTTTTTGCCTCATGACATGGTAAATTGTAGGCTCTGTTGCTTCCACCAGGCCTCGAGAGCTGAGCAAACTGGTATACATGAAACCTCTTAGATAAAAGACTCTCTGTGTTACTTAATCTCCTCAATGTACCAGGAACCCCCAGAAGATTCTTGAAGTACTTGCTATTTTACAGTCTAGAAGGAAAGCAATAAAAACAAATTCCCCCTAGCAGAACCTTATATATTTATATACTCAAAAATAAGAACTAAATATTTCCCTACATATAAATAAATATTATGATGATCCAATATATTTTTAATGGAAAAACTTTCTGAAATCGATTTACTTTTAAAAGATAGACAATTAAAACGTTGACTTACGTTTGTAATCAACTTTAAATAATATAATCACACTTTACACTGCAAAAATTACTATTTTTTATTATTAAAAGCAATTAAACACTGAGCCAGGCAGAAAAATTGATAAATTTTACTAGCAAAATATTTCTTAGGGTCAAAAATATCCTTATGTCAAAAAAATTAAAAATATTTGCAACACATATAATCATGTTTAGGTTAATTTCCTTATAATTTAAAGAGGTATTATAAATCAATAAGGAAAGAATAAATAATCCTGTAGAAAACAAGGGCAAAGGACACAACTAAGTAGTCTGAGAAACAAAACAAAAAGCTTAGAAGCATATAGACAGATGCTCAATTTCACCCAATTTAGTATTTAAAATGTAAAACAACCAAGAAATACCATTTTCTGTTTTCCAGTGGCCAAAAAATTGGTTAAAACACGGTGTTGGTGAAGATGTGAAGAAATGAACAATTTCAAAAATATTAAAGGGAATGTACATTGGGACAACTTCTTTGAAGCACAATTTAAAAATATCTTTCAAAATTTTAAATTCATATGCCATTTGGCCTCCAATTCCGTTTTTAGGAATCTAGCTTATGGATATGAGTAACATGTGTATTGAATACAAAGATATATGGCCATTGTTATTAGAAGCAAGAGGCCAGAATTATTCTAAAATGCCCACTAATAAGGAACTGGTAGAATAAATTCTGATGCATTTGTAAAATGGATTATCCTGACAGTCATTTTTCAAATGAGACACCTCCATATGTCTCACAGAGACACAGGATTCTTTCTAAAATTTATTGTTAAGAGCTTAAAAGCAAGTTGTAGGAGAAGAATAATACAGTACACAATAATCTGCATAGAAAATTCCAGAAAATAATGTATAAGGACCATTAACAATGGCTGCCTCTGAGATTTTGTGGAATGGAAGTGAGAATTATTTTTGCTGTTTATCTGTTTTGCTAATTTGCATGTACATTTATTACTTTAAATAATAAAAACCTTCTTAAGAAAAAAGTGTACCATACCAGCATGGATTTCTGAGCTCTTTAGGCATTTTTGGTTAAATATCCCTCTAAGAGAAGTAGGAAAAATACTTAGCTTAAAGACATAAAAAGGAAATTACAGGAAAAATATATAGATGAGCATCACATCCAGGTTGCATGTTGCTTTCAAATTCAAACATATAGAGAGCTTCACAAATATCTCTAGGCAGGCAATCAATATGTTCACCCATCTCACTAGCTAATTCCCTTTTTTGTGTGGATCATGCCAGTTCATCACATTGGGTTAAAAGAACACATTTATAGCTAAAGGATTAGTTGAAATACTCCTAAAAATCTTTGTGACTCTAAGAGGCAGGTGTATCAAATTCTTTCCCTTATTGCCAAATGTTATTTTTAAAAATTTTTTAAGCCTCGGTTTATATAGGTGTCTAATAATTTACTTAGTTGTCATCTATCACAATGTGTTTTCTCTTCTTCACTGTAATGATACATAGCTATTTGTTAACATTTTTGTAATGCAGGCTTAGCATATGGTAGGTACTTGATTTACTTGACATTTTGCTTAAGATGTTTAAAGGTTAGTGGTTGTTTTTCTTAAGTAGCACTAATTCATGGGAGTTGTAACATCCCTGTGGCTTCATGGTTTCTGCTTTCCTCCCCACTGAGGTTTCCACTGAGATAATAAGAACAAACATTTTATTGAAAGTCCCTGCCTGTATACAGGAAATACTCATGGCTAGTGGACTTCAAAAGGTTTTAAGTGAGATGCATTTTGAATGTACCCAGGAGAACTTTTGAAGGCTGCATACCTCCCACTTGTTTTCCTTTCAGTGTCAACTTGTAAATTAACTTCTTACATTCTGTTCTGGAGACTTCTAATGCTTTCTTCTTGTTCTCTTTCTTTCCTGTTATTTCTCTTCTTCTGTTGGTTTCCAGTTTATAACCTGAAAAAATAAGTGAGTCCAAATTCTGCTTTCTTTTGTTTTTCAATAAGGGAAATAAAAGCCAAAGAGTTTGGATTTTCTACTCTACAGTCCTCTTCTCTTATTGAATAAGTCTTACATTTTATTCATAACTCCCTCTCATTCTCTCTCTTATTCACACCTAAGATGGACTTCATGGAACAGTAATGGAAGTGCATAATGAGTATTTTTAAACTCTCTCTGTTTTGGAATCCAATATCCGTGCCAATAAGGGATACTGATTACTTAGCATTCTTTGTCCAAATCCTAACATATGCAATTTAGCACGTATTTTCACAAAAAGAGAAAACTACTGTCCTTGTATGAGGCAACTGAAAACTAATATGCTAATTTAAAAATAGAGTTCTGGCTCCAACAAAAATTATGAAAAATAAAGGAATATATTGGAAGCAAAAAGAGGTTTCATTGTTAGAACACACCTGAGAAGGTATGATATGATTACTTTTTCCTTTATATCATCATTTTTAAGTGTAAGTAAGATTCATGCATAGTTTTTGTGATTGCAGTGGAAATGAATGAGAAACAAGGTGTTGGGGTGTGTAATGAGCATGAGTCAAATAAATAGCATTTCTTTTCACAATTAGGTCTTTGGTTAGCAATCTCAGAAAAGAAGCCAAATATTGAATCTTCTTTGAATAAATATTTCTCTCATCACAAAAAGTAGCCAGGTAAACAGTCATGAGGCACTGTCCTAACAGAATCAGAAAGACTGTGAGCACTGCCCCGCTTCCCGCCTGAATTCATTGTGTGAGATTATCTAGAGTTCTCAATCTACTGGTTTTCCATGAGCAGAAAAATTGAAATATGAAATAAAATAAAATAAAATAAAATAAAATAAAAATCCACCAGGAACTAAAGAACCACAGCAATCACTTTCTTTGGGCTTAGAAAATAGGTAAATTTTACTTTTTCAGCTTCTTAATCTCTTGTCTAACACTGATTTGGCCACTTGTGTTTTGGAATTCAGATTTTAATTTCAGATTTTACAAAGGTAAAATGGTGCATATATACCTATCTTATATTATATAGAATCTTCAGTGAGGTCTGAATCAGCTCCCCTTAATCAAAAATGTTAAGATTTCTATAGTAAAATAATATTCAAATCAAGGGGAATAAATAAGGATTCCAATAGGCTCATATCCATTTAAGTTAGGTATTGCCACTAAGTTCACATGCGGCTAATTTTAAAAAGAAAAAAAATTGATTTTCAGAGTTTCTGTATTTTGCAATTGTGGATAAGGGTTAATGGACTTTTATTAAAACTGGCACTATACAGCATGGAAGCCTGTGTAAAATCCTTTTCAATGGCATGGGCAAAGTTAATTACTCAGCCTTCATTTCCTGTGACTTAGAAAAACAAAGTTGATAATGAGTTACAATTCAAGAAGAACACAGTGAATCAGAGGTGTTGGCACCAAGCATTTAAGCACACCACGCTGGGAGGATTCTCTATTCTAGAAGCTGGGGAAACCCATGGGGTTGAAAAGCTGTATTGGCTGGTTTGCACTTGGCACCAGTTTTGTGCTTCTCATTATATTTGTGAGCTTTAATTGATGTAGATGCACTTTGACTTTGAAGGTTAAGGTGTATATAGAATACAGGGAGTTATGTAGCCATTAGCCATTACTGATGTTTATCTTGAGTTGCTGTCCACCTGACCTTTTTAGAAACTATCACTGGTTTATAATGGATTCTGTTTTAATGAACATTGTTGAATTTAATGTTCCTGGTGACCTACTGATTAAGTGGAGTCAGCTACATGACTGATTCTATTGATCACACAAAAATTCATTATTACTTGGCCAAAATTTTTTTAAAAAGAGGATCTGGCTTAATAAACTTAAAATTTAATAAAAGTTATATAGGGGGGTAAGTTGCTTGAAGACAGGAGAAAGGAGAAGACCTCACATGTCCAGACAGTTCTGTAAATCACACCTACTTATTTTCTCTTGATGGTTTGAATGTGTTGAATGTTGTCTTCTGATGGTGAAGCAACAATAACTGGAACTCAGTGGAAAGCCTTGCTCAGAACACAGGGTCCCTTTAAGACCCAGTGGAAGCAGGAAACTTCCCAGGTTAAGAATGCTTGGGAAGTCCCAACCTGCCCAAGAGCAACTGAGATTAATGAACCTTGTCAATGAAACACATCTCCCCCCTCCCTCCACAGCCTTCAGCTCTCACGTAGATGCACCTGACATGCAAAGCTATTGTCCTTAGACCTTCTTTTAGAGTTTCCTGACAAACACACTTCACTTCCTGACTATTCATCCCTGTTGCTTTGTTTCTATATGATTGTACAACTCCTGTCTCCCCCACTCTTCCTCCCAAGTTGGCTTGATCTGGTTACAGGGTATTTGGTATCTTCAAGCTCTTTTCTGCATAAGCCAAAGTTTTAGTGTCCCTGCTTGTCATCACAGTCTTCCTCATCCTTTCCAAATTCCCAATTAATTCCCATATTTAACCAAAACAAACAAGACCCCAGGAAGATTCAACCCCATCTGGGGCTACCTCAAAAAGAAGCAGGTAGAGCATAGTAGACTGAACTCTCAATGGAAGGTATAAACTGTTGGTAAAAGGTCTTGCTTTCACACTTACCAGTTGTTTAATCTTGGGTAAGCTACATCACTTCTCTGGAGTTAAGATTATTGAGATATTTGAATTAAATAAATCCTCCAACTTTAAAAGCCTATGAGACTTCAAGTCATTTGTTTGGGACAGACCCTGCTTTCCTAGCCTCATTGGCCTCTCAAACTAGGAAGTAACAACAAAACAAAACAAAACAAAAACAACCCAGGCCTTCCTGAATCTATCCCTCCCCTATCAAGTTATTATCTACTCACTCTTCCATGTTAGCTATTGGCCCAACCTTTCTTGGCCTCCTCAACCAGACTAAGTGAAGATTGTGTGTACATGTGCTCCACACTGAATGACAGTAGACAAGGGATTAAATATGTGTTTTTCCTAAGCCAGAAGCATGGAAAATAATGTTTACTTGTTTCAGGTTTACAATTGAGAATTGGTCAAAAGCGTCACTTATTGGGCAAAACCATAACTCAATGGGAAACCACATTTATTTAAATGTTCTGTAAATACATTCTTTTGCCTCTCTGCTCATAATAGCACAATTTTACTTCTTTGATTCTTCCTGCTAATTACTGGCACTTAGTGGGCATAGTTTTAAAAAGAAAAAGGGGATGAGAGAAAGAAACACTTGCAAAAATAGATTTTGTTCTCTGGAATTTCATTAAAAACCAAAATATTGGTAATTTAACAATATTTACTAATATAATTTTTGAGTAAATTATGGAATTTAAGCAAAATGGATAGATATTATTGATGTAATTGAGCCTCTGGTGCCAGCAGCAGCTGTGATTTTTATATAAAGTTAGTGGCACTGTCATCCAGGATATTTATCCTTATAGTATTTGTTAAACAAAAACAATATCCACTCTGAGAGAATTTAAGAAAGAAGAGATCCCATCTGATATATGTCCTCCAGAATGAATCAACTGAACATGAGGTACAAAAAAGCCTTAAAACAAAGAAAAGGAAAATAATCACGGTCAACAGCATTTGAATTTAAATAAAGCCAGATGGAACTCTTAATATTTGAATAATTAGTCTCAAATCAGACAGGGTAGCCCTTACCAAATTAGAATCAGGGACAAAGCAGAAATTATGATTTGGCAATTGCTTGAACATGTTGAGATAGAGAATTTGTGCTTAGGGAGAAATTACCCTTAGGATTTAGACTCATGACCTTTGGAAGTTTCATTAATCTCTCCAGTGCTGCATTTTTCAGCCAATGAAATGGGATATTTGCCATCTATCCACATGAAGTTTGTAATATGAATGCAAGTAGATCATTTAAAAAAAGAAAAAAATAAGTTCCAAAGCCGTGTTTGCTTCATTTAAATTCTTTTATTTTTGATTTAAAAATAATATAAGTGGTTTGTGCTCATTAAAGACAATTTGGAAAGTAAATGTGATAGCTCTATCCCAGGACTTATATTTATAAGAATGTCTCAAGTCTAAATGGGCCTCAAAATCTTTTACCTTTTTCATGAAAGGAAATCCAGTTTTCCCCAGGACTTGTTTCCCAAATAATTCTCTGTAGGGTATCTCTCATGGTGATGAGGGTGTAGAAAGAGGGTTTTATTCAACAGCTTGCTATCCTACTCCTCTGGCATCTAGTGATCCATTGTCTTGCTCTCCTTCTGCTTCCAGGACTACCACCTCTTGGCTGTCTACAGACCAGGTCATCTGCCTTTGTGTTCCTCTTCCTCTCCTCATATGTCAGTACCTTCAGAGGGTTTTCTGCTTCTTCTGGAGTTTATTTTTCTTTTTAATTAAACTTGCAGATTCTCCTTCCTATCATACCTAGAGAAGCCAAGGTTTTGGAGTTCTGAGGCTTCGGGGGATGGTTGCTTAACGTTTGGCCCAGTTTCATCCTCACTGTGATTTTCTATCAGCAGCTCCACCTTCTTTCCTCCTCCCATAGCCTGTTGGGTGGCAGCCTGGCCCATTGTGGCTGTCAGGGTTCTCTACAGAAACATAACTATTAAACTAGTGGATATACACACATATATAGTCATGTCTCTGCATGTATCCATTTCTCCCTTGTACTTGGATTTTTACTTAGGCCTCACACTCCAACTGTTTGGAAATAAGATCTGTAGGGACTGGTGAAGTGTTATATTTATCTGCAGGCCAAAAGATAATATTTTCCCAAGATTATGAGCAGTTCAGAGACAGTTAGCCTCATATAGATGAGATGAGCTAAAGGAATTTTGCCTTTGAAAAGATTAACTCTGAAGAAATTGTCTTTGTCCAGGTGGCTACTGTGAAAATCTGATAAAGAACCAGATGACTGCTACTTCTTGAGGGGTAAAAAGGAGAATCAGTCTGGCTGATGCTGTCACTTGCCCAATTGGGCTGGGTCCTGGCAGCAGGCAGAAAACCAGAAAATGAAACCAACTCCTTTTAGAAGATGGGATTCCATTTATTAACAGGTAGTGGGGTTTTACAAGTTCATGAAAACATCTTAAGCCAAGTATTGGTAAGGCTGACTTTATAAATGATATAAATTTGAAAAATAGTTTAGTGTCATTTTTGTTCATTATTTTCCCTATCCTTTGCCTTTCTGACCTAATTACACCACTTTCACCATGCCTGGGAGTTAGGCCTGGTTTCCTACTAACTGAGGAAATGAGCCAATGACTGCTAAGTGATCATTCTCACCAGGACATCATTTTCAGACTGGGAGAAGTGGCTGAAATTTATAGTAATACTATATCTTTAGAGAGCCTCTTTCTCTTAGGAGCTTGTATTTTACAAGCATTCATCTTGATTCTCCCCAGGACCCAGGAGAAACCCATAACAATGATGACATATACAAAAGCCTATAAACCTTAATGTTTGGGACACACGCTTTCCTAGGAAGGAAAACGCTTGCCTTGAGTGTAGCCTTTCAGCTTGATGCAAAGTTCTGCTGAGATACTCCTCTGCCTTTGCCTGACTGCATCTGCCCACACCCTAAAGGTGGAAACCTTTGGGACTGAGTGGATTTCCCTTTCCAAAATAGTAGAGGGGACATGCTGCTCATCATTCTTCTAACAAGGGGAATATCACTGCAGGGGACAGGCTTCAACAGTTCAGTTCACCAATGTATTGAAAGAATACTTTGGGTCAGGCCTTTGTGACAAGCATGGTCTCTGGCCTGGCTTGGATTCTAAGTCATGGTTTCCAAACCTTTGCCACACAGCAGTGCCAAGCAGGCTGCATTGGAATTATCTGGTGGGGGGTGGGGGTGCTTTAATAGAGATTGTAGAGTTTTGCCTCTGGGGAGTCTCACCTATTAGGTTGCAGGTGGGTGTGTTTCAGGATTCTTCCTTTTTTTTTTGAGGTACTGGGAGCCAGAGTTTGAACACAGGACCTCATGTTTGGGGAGCCGGGGCTCAACCACTGAGTCACATCAGCTTTCCTGAGTTGGGTTTCTTGCTTGTTTTGCTTTTTGTTCATTTTTGTTTTTTTATTTTTTCAGGAAGCACTGGGAACTGAACCCGGGACCTCCCATGTGGGAGGTGGGAGCTCAACTGCTTGAGTCACATCTGCTGCCTCTTCTTTTTTACCAAAGTCCTTTGAAACAAAAGGTAATTCTGCTGAGCCACCAAGTTCTGGAAATATTTTCTTGCTGTTTACACTAATGTAGCATTTTTATTTTATACAATTTTGTAAAATTAAGCTGTGGATGCAGGAGATCCTTGAGATGGTGGGATGCAATATTGTACCATGGTAAAAGTTCAATTCTGGAATCAGACACACTGAAGCTCTCCTTTTATTCTTATTAAATGTGTGATATGTAGCAAATTGATTAGGAGCTTTAGATCAGCTTCTCTTCTATAAAATAGAGATAATAGTTCCTTATTTTTCAGACTGTTTTGCTGATAAAAAGATACTGCATGGAAGTTACTCGTTGTGATTATTTGATATGCCCTCTGTTTAATGGTAGCTATTATCACCACTATAATTATCATTGGTTAAACTAAGCAACAACAAAAAAAAAATCAAACCATCTAGCTTCATCTTCTTCCTTACAAGATTAAGTTTATCATCAGCTCCAAAGTGACAGCTATCATGCACGTGTGCACACATACATACACACATACACACACACTTATATACATAGTGCCCATAAGTGGAGGGTATACCAGTAGCTCTTCTCAAATAGCATACCCATCTAGTCCTGGTCTAATTTTTTGTTTCAAGACATAAGTTAAAACAAAACAGTCTTGTTCTCATGTGGGTTCCTATGTCATTTTTTCTGCCAGCAAATGTTGGCCTCATTGATTTTGAGTTCTTCAGGATGAGGTCTTAGGCCCTCTTCTGTTCTGACTCTACTCATAAATATATTAAATGTTAGCAGGGAAGGGTTGATAGAACTACTCATTCTGTGCTAATTCTTGAGATTTTTATCCCGAGGGAGATAGAAAAAGTGCTGGGACACTTGGCAAAAAAAATCAATTGACATCACATAAAGACTGCAGGAGAAAAATCCCCTAAGGCCTTTATGATCTGTGGCCTAACAGTTTTAACCAGTACCAATTAAGACAAGATATGCCCCCAGAGGAGAAAAGGCATGTAAGTTCCAAGACAAGATGAAGAACAGAGATGCTGGCTGCCTTTAAGCCAGGAAGGACAGGATTAACAAGGCCATGGTGAGTTACAGGTTAACATTTGTGAGGATGTTTTATAGACCCAGCAAGTAAAATGGGCTGGATTCCGGATGTCACAGCTCAGGTTACCAGCCTCTGGCAGGATTCTCCAAATAATGCCTCTAAATTCTAATTTCTTCAAAAGGCGAAAGGGAGAGGGAAACAGTTGTGGAAAGCAATCAGGCAGGACAAGGGAGAAAGAGAGAAAGATGTGCATTTAAACAGTAAGAGCAGTGCACCTTATTATTCATGGGCATATTTTGAAAACTGGTTTCTTACAACTGGTGTTTATTGGTGCTCCTGTCTTTTGCCATGCCATCAAGACATAAAATTTGTAGCAATTTTTAGTTTCTAAGATATTGTCTCTTAAAATATTCCATACTTCATTCTTTCTCCATCCATCCATCCATTCATTCGTTCATTTATTCACCAAATATTCCTTGAGGCATTTTCTATAAGCCAAACAATGGAGAAATTAAGCTACATAAAGGCCCCTTAGCACTCATAGTGTTATGAGGAGATGGAGACAAGGCCAAATAATAATCCTGTCATGAGAGTGAATGGGTTTGCATGGATTTGGGAGGATGGACAGTCTGGGAAGAACTCAGGGGAGGTTCAATATGTGTTACTCTGTCTTAAAGCACCAGGGTTTTAGCAACGGCACATAAGGGAATGGACAATGCAAGCAGAGAGCAGAAACTGCTGGGTCTGGAGACTGAAATCACATGATATAGGGAAGGTGAAAAACATGTCCATGTAAATGGTTCATGGTGTACAAGAGGGGGAACGGATTGGGAGCATGCCTGAAAGAGTGGACTAATTAGGCAGGAAAGTGGCATCTTCATTCAGTATTTTGTGCATGTTCAACAGAGTAGAGAAAAGAAAGGAGATGATGGAAACAGTGGGGAAGAGGTAATTCACAAAATAGTCATTAATTTTGGGGAATAGATGTAGCTCAAGTGGTTGAGTGCCTACTTCCCATGTCTGAGGTCCCAGGTTTGATCCATGGTACTTCCTAAAAACAAACAAACAAACAAACAAACAAACAAACAAACTCTCATTGGGGAACAGATACAGCTCAGTGGTTGAGCACCTGCTTCCTGGGTTCATTCCTGGGTACTTCTTAAAAAAAAAGAAGGAAATTATTATCTGTCAGAAACCTGCCATCCTCCAGGCATATTGTTGGGGTCCTCCCATAAAAAATGTCCTTAATGAATCCACATACCCACCCACCCACACAAACAAATGGCCACATGGTAATAACAACTTCCATATTCCAGACAAGGGAACTGAGGCTTGTCAATGTTCTGCAACTTGTCTGAGCTACTGGATTAATAAGTGGTTGATGTGGACTGCAAATCCAAGGGCCTGTGATGTGAAAGCTACACTCTCTCCTCTCTATGTCATGCTTCTCCAGGAGTACGATGCTATAGGTCAGGATCTCATAGGGTTTGCAGAGATGAGGACAAGAATCTGTCGATAACTTAAAAGAAAGCATGAAACCGCAAGGTGGAATAGAGTTTAAGGCAACAACAGAATAAGACGCCAAATCGTAATCTTCCTGTCACAAAAGACGAAGAAGGATGGTCAGGATGCACCAGCTGACAATCTCAGCAGTCTGCCATCAGCTGTACACTCTGAGCACACACTGAACAGTCCTTAGATCTACCCACTCTGTTGTGAATGACAGGGCAAATGCATTGCCTTCTGAAAATGCACAACACAGAAGATTTTCCCCAATGAATTATTCATTCAAAGCTTCCAACAAAAAACCGACATTGCTTTTCATTCAGTGAAAGGGCTGTGAGGAGGGGGATTAGAAGCAAGGAGGTGACGGGAATGATGTTGATGTTATTTTAACAGACAGAGGTGCTATAATAACAAGCTTTAAGGTAACAGTTGCTAAATAAAGGCAAGCCTAGTGAAATATGCAATTAAAAAAGAATAGAAATTGATTGGCAAAACCAAGCTGGGGATCACAAATGCAAGTTGGTTTGGTACCTACGGTGTGAGAAGAATGTAAAGAAGAAAAAATTTTCTGAAAATAGTTGCAGTTTCTTAAAAGTGGAATGATTATTTCAGATGAACTCATTGATGAAGACTGAATTGTCTATGATGATATTATTGGGAAATTTACCATCCAAAGGAAATTTCCGGTAGATGGTATTTTAAAATTGACCATTCTCCCAGAGGCCAGAGGAAATGTGGGAATTGTTTTCCAAGACATCTCTGTGGATTGAATTGTTGTTTGGCATGTTCTTGGTCTTGGCTTACATTCTGGTGTGTGTGGATTTCTTAAAGATGTCACTTCAGTTAAGATTTGGCCCACCCAAATCAGGCTGGGCTTAATCCACATTCTGGAGTCTGTTAGAAGCGGAATGAAAATCAAATGGACAGAGAAGCCACAGGAAGCAGCCAGAAACAAGTCAAGGGAACCTGGAGGAGAAAGGAGAAGATGCTGCCATGTGCACTGCCAGGTGAAGGAACAGCCAAGGACCAAGAATGCTGACGCCAGACCCAGAACACCACAGCCTCCAGGAAGAAAGCATGGCCTTGCTGACGCCTCTATTTTGGACTTCTCCTCGGCTCAAAACTGAGCCAATAAATTCCCATGTTTTAAGCCAATCAATTGTATGTTATTTGTTTTAGCAGCCAGGAAACTCAGACAGATACCTTTAGGGCAACTAGGTGAAATAGAAAGAGAAAATATGAATCAGAAAAAATTAAAGTATGTGTATAAGACAAAGGTCTTAATATTTGGAGTTCTTATAAATCAAGGAGAATGTGAAAACATTCCAATTAAAATGAGATCAGGAAATTAACAAGGAGTTCACAAAAATATGACATCAAAGGGGCCATTCAACAAAACAGCAATAATTACAGCAGTGCAAATGAAAAGAACAACTGCAGATACCATTTATTTTTTTTAATTGATTTTGGCAACTCCATTGCAATGTGTTAAGTGATAAATATCAGCAATTTTGTTAAGGAAATGGGCATTTTGGTAAACAGTTATATATCAAATTGAGTTATGGTTAGGAATGAAATTGGTGTATATATCTGGAAGGCTTCTTCTTAACAGCTATATATCAAATTGAGAAATTTGCAAACAGTTAGGTTCAGCAATTCATGTCCAAGAATTTACTCAGAGAAATAGTGGAAACAGTATACAAAACAGTGTAATTGACAGAATAGTTTCCCAATGAAGACTTTCACCTGGAAGACCTATTTTAGTATTTACCACTATGCTTTAAGGTAGGTAGTAATTTAATCCTCTTATGACAGTGGAGGGCACAGAACTTCTTAGATATTAATTAGTTTGCTTAAAGTCATACCATCCTGTAAGTCATAAGTGAGGAGGTATTTGAACTCAAGCCTACTACAGAGCCTGGATTATACTGTTTGTGAGAGAGGAAAAGCTATCTTTAAAAACTTCTACTCAACCAATTTACCATATGAATGAACACTTTCCATTCCCTCTGCAAAGCACCCATGGGTGTTCACAGCTTACTGTGTGTAAATGACCAGCTAGCCTCCCTCTATAGAGCCAAACTCTTATGCTTTACCGGCTGAGTTATGTTTACCAAGAGTCAGTTGTATTTCTTCCCATACATTTATGGCAGGTACAATCATCCTTGTAATTATGCAATTCAATTAAGTGTTATATAAATAACTGGCTCCATATGAGTGTGAAAATAGTTATTGTTTCTGTGAAAATGAAATTAAATACTTTGAACAGACTTCATGAGGTTGAGCTGCTCAAAAATGTTGCTATTGAATGAAGTGGGAGCTGTAAAATAGTAGGAAGATTTTTATTAATTTAAAGTTAATCATTTCATAGCCAATGAGTTTATGTTGCCTTTAAATTCACACACCACTTAAAATACTAATAAGTAGCTAATATTTATGGAGCACTCTTGTCAGCAAAATTATGGTGCTTCAGAGGTGTCTGTGACCTAATCCCCAGAACCTGTGATTATCAGGAGGTTACAAGACAAAGAGGGGTATTAAGGTTGCTAAGCAGTTGGTATTTTTCTTTTGTTTTTTCTTCTTATTTTTACAAACGCTCCCCCATCATCCCTCTCTATACTCCTTCACTCCTGGTAACCACTAATCTACTTTCCCTCTCAGTAAATTTGCTATTGCTAGTCATCTCTTATAATGGATATCATACTTGGTCTTAGGTTTCTTGGTTATTGCACTGAACATAATGTCCTCAAGTTATTCCATGTGTTAAGTTCTTCATTATTTCTTACAGCCAAATAATATTCCACTGGGTTTAAGTACTATGCTTTGTGCATCCATTATTTGTTGATGGGCCCTTGGGTTGTTCCCAGCTTTTGGCTATTGTGAATAATGCTGCTGCAAACATTGGTGTACAAGTATCTGTTAGCAATTCTTTTTTACACCTAGAAATGGGACTGCTGGGTCAAGTGGTCATTCTATATTTAACTTTTTGGGAAACCACATTATTTTTTCCCATAGTGGCTGCACCAATTTTTATTTCCACTAACAATGCACTAGAGTTCCAATTTCTCTGCATCCTCTAGAACACACTTTATTTTCCAATTTTTAATATTAGCCTTCCTTGTGGATAAGAAGTGTTATCTCATTGTGGTTTTATTTTGCATTTGCCTAAAGACTAATACTGTTGAGCATCTTTTCATGTGTTTATTGGCCATTTGCATTTCTTCTTTGGAGAAATGACTATTCAAGTACTTGTCCATTTTTAAATTGGATTGTTTGTCTTTTTGTTGTTGCACTGTAAAAATTCTTTCTGTATTCTATATATTAAACTCTTATCTGATATATGGTTGCAACTATTTTCTCCCATTCTTAGGTGTAGGTTGCCTTTTCACTTTCTAAATTATTTTCTTTGATGCACAAAAGTTTTTAATTTTAATTTATCTATTATTTCTTTTCTTGCTTGTGCTTTTTGTGTCATACCTAAGAATCCACTGCTGAATAAAAGGTTATGAAGATTTTCCATTATGTTAATTTTCTAAGAGTTTCATAGCTTTAGCTCATATTTAGGTCCACTTATCCATTTTTTTATGGAGGTACTGGGGATTGAATCTGGGGCCTCATACATGGGAGGCACATGCTCAACCACTGAGCTACATCCGCTCCCTCCTCAATCCATTTTAAGTTGATTCTTGTATATGGTATGAGGTAAGGGGTATAACTTCATTCTTCTGCATGTAGACCTCCAGCTTTTCCCAACACCTTTTGTTGAAGAGACTCTTCTTTCTCCACTACATGTAGTTAACACCATTGTCAAAAATCAACTGGCTGTAAATATGTGAGCCTATTTCTGGACTTTCAACTCTGTTCCATTGATTTATTTGCCTAGCTCCATGCCAGTACCACATTGTTGTGATTGGGGTTGGAACAGCTCCCTGGAATAAATAAATGGATGAGCTCAGGGTAGGAGGAGTGAAGTCTCAAAAATATAGGATAGAACTTAGCTGAAAACTCCATAGGAATGCTGAGGTTCTTGAAATCAGACACGGCATCTTTAGGGTGATGGAATAGTTAAGGAAAAAGTAATTAGCATTGACTTTGGGCCCACGGAGACCAAAACCAAGAAAATGGAGGTTGCCTTCCTTTTTATTATTGATTTTGCATCCTGTGTTAATTATAAGCCTGGCATGGAATTTGTGGCATGTCTTCTCCACTATTATTATGACTATAAATTTCTTGAGGACAGAAGTCATTAATGACACATGCATCCCCACAGTACCTACTGCAATACAGTGCCTTGTACATAGTTGTCTCTTAATGACAATTGTTGTGTGGTGGTTTTTTTTTTTTAACTTTTTATTCTAGTAAGATATATACAACGCAGAATTTCCCATTTTAATCACTTTTAAGTATACCATTCAGTAATATTAATTGAATTCACAATATTGCACTAACATCATAATATCCATTACCCCAACTTTTTTATCACCTCAAATAGAAACTCTGTACCCATTAAGCAATAATTCCTTCTTCCCCTCCCCCATCCCAGTTCCTAGTAACCTGTAATCTCTGTATGACATTTGTGTCTTCCAGGTATTTCATATAAGTGAGATCATATAATACTTGTCTTTATATATATACATATATGGTTCATCAATGTTGTAATTGTAACATGTATCAGAATTTCATTCCTTTTTACAGCTGAATAATATTCCATTGTGTGTATATCCCATTTTTTAATTCATTCATCTGTTGTTGGACAGTTGGGTTTCTTTCACCCTTTGGCTATTGTGAATAATGCTACTATGAACACTAGTTTTGATTCATTGGATTCTGAATGCCCTATATTATCCAAATGCTCCATGGGGGTTAAGTGGGAATTCAATAACTTATTTTAATAATTACAAAAATATTTCATAGCCTCTGAAAATATCTTTTTCTCTAAATTTCTTACACAGGGTACCCTGGAGTACTTGACCTTTTAATGCATAAATAAGATATTTATGGCTTGTGGTATTTCTTGTGCCCTTCCTTATCAGTATCCCCCATACATTGGACAAAAGGTTTGAACCTACCATCTCCAAGGTCAGCATTGCTCATCAGTGATTAAGAATTAAGCAAGTAAATAAACTTTGGGTTTTCATTTCTCCTTACTTAAAATTTCTTCTTTTGTCCTTAGAATACATTTCAAAATCTTTAACATGGCCTATGAAATCCCATAAAACCTAGCTTTTGTCTACCTTTCCAGTCTCTTCTTGCCCTTCTGCACTTCTATTTTGTGCTCTAACTTTAAAGAAAATCATTCAAATACTCAAGAATGTTGTTTTTATTTAATTTCTTCCCCATTAGGGTCTTCATACTTCTGGTTCCCTCTTTCTAGATTATACTCCCTTTCATCCATTTATTAGATTTTTTCTCCCTTACTTTAAAATGGAAGTGATCGCTGCCTTATGCATTTCCCAGGCTATTTTTTTTTAAAGGAACTTTAGATTACCTCAATGTCACATAAAAAATATAGGAGATTCCCATATGCCCGACCCCCTCCTCCTTCTACACTTTCCCACCTTAACAACATCTTTCATTAGTGTGGTGCATTTGTTACAATTGATGAACACATATTGAAGCATTGCTACTATGGATTATAGTTTAAATTATAGTTTACACTCAGGCTCGCACAATTTTATAGGTTATGACAAAATGCATAATGGCCTGTATCCGTCATTACAGTGTCATGCAGGACAACTCCAATGTACCAAAAATGCCCCCATATTACATCTATTTTTCCTTCTTCTTCCCTTCATAACTTCTGGTGGCCAATACCTTTATATCAATGATAACATTTTTCCATTGCTAGAGTAATAATGTCTATAATATAATAATAATAAATTTACTTTAGTCCGTTGTTCATTCTCCATTCTTGAGGATTTGGGGATGCTGATGGCCACTCTGTTTCTAATTGAGAGGGGCTTAGATCCCATGGGGCAGATTGATGGAACTGTCTTACTTGAAATTACAGACACTCTCTGTTCCTTGTTATGGGTGTTGTCTATCATCATCTCCTTGTTAGTTGTCCTAAGTGAGTCCAGTGAACTAAAGAGTAGGTATGGCAACTCAGCTGAGATTCAGGCTCAACCAGCACATGAGTAGAGCAAAGATTTGTCTCTGGGACATATATTTAACAAGTATAGTGCTAATTAGAGGTTCAAATAAAAGGGGCAGAATAGCCATGTATACTGAAACTATAAATGAGTCTAAATCTGTTACACTGGGGAGCATAAATTCCAAAGTAAGTCCCACTGACAGGGTGCCATATTTCTGAGCTTGTCTGCCTTGCTTATAGTGTCTAGATGTCTCTAGAACCCTGAGGAACCCCACTGTTTCAGATATTGTTTATTGTGGCAGTCAATGAGATCCTGCTGAGATGTGCATAAGCCTAACCTCTGGAATGACCACCTGAGTCACTTTGAAATCTCTTAGCCATAAAAACTCATTTGTATTTAATATTTCCCCCTTTTGATCAATTTTTTTTCCAGATGCACTGCTAGTTGGCACTTTGTAATAATCTCTTGTTGCCAGGATGGTTCATCCCCAAAAGCCATCCATGCTGGGGGGCAGGTATTGCATTTATATGCTGAGTTTGGCTTAGAGAAAGGCCATATTTCAGCAACAAGTAGCATTTCAGGAGGTAACTCTTAGGCAATATATAATACTAGGCTAAGTTTCAATTTCACAAGAAAAGTATAAGCAAAATCATCAATATCAAGGGCCTGGTGTAATGGTCTCCCTTCCTTCACTAGTCACTGCCCATGTACTCAGGGGATTCTTGGCAATCTATTAGAGAATGTAGTAAGACTCCCAGGATGGGAATTCAATATTCTTTCTGTTATTGTGTGGGTCTCCATCCACCTAGAAAATGCCCCATGAACACTTGAACATATCATATGCTTTAAAGGCATGCCCCAGGTGCACCCCTCCCCACACATCCCCCATCATTGACACCTTGCACCAGTAATCCTCCCCTACCACTCCCAGGCTATTGAGAAGATTAAAAATCAAACAAAGGATCACAGGCTATCTAAAAATACAAAAGTATTTTGTAATTGCAGGACTCTAGTTCTGGAGACTCAAGCTACTGTCTAGGGTGAAGAATGTAATTTCTGAAGAAGTAATCGTACAGTTGAAACAGAAAAAAGCCAGCAAGGTGAATAAAGTAGGTGAAAGAGGAAATGGAGCTGGGCAGCACCCGTATAGTGATCCAGAACACAGAGGTAGGTCCAAAGCATGGCTGTTTTTGACCACATGACCTTGGATAGTCACACCTTTTCAAAGTTCATTTTCTTCATCTGTAAAGTTAGGTATATGATAGTGTTCTACTTGTTAAAATTTTTTATAAATATTATAACTATAAACATTTAATGCATATTAAATATTATGGGAACTATTATTATGAATTCTGTCTGTGATAGGTTTTATTTAAATCCCAGTAGAATACCCAGTGTTCTAGGGTGCAGTTTGTTACATGCTTTTGAATTTCAGGAGCAAGATCTGAGTGGATGATTTTGATTTGGGAGTTAAAGTGTACGAAGAACTTGAAGTCCTAGGAATGGATAAAATGACAGGGAGAGTGTGAAGGGTGAGAAGAGAAGAGACATGAATCTCAACATTTAGAGCATGTGAAGAAGAAGAGAAGCAGAAAAGGAGACTAAGAAAATGCTGCCCTTAGGAAAAATCAGGAGACAGAGTGTCAGGGAAGTCAAGGCATTATATTTGAAGAAAACTCAAAGTCAATTTGGTAGAATCAGTAGCTTTGAGGCATACCTCTACATTTCCAATCAACCATGCATGTGATTAAAATGAGACTTTAGAAAAATGACAGGTGGTTATATATCATGGAGCTTCAATGGTTTCTGACAGAGTCAAATTTCTGAATATTATATCTGCAAAAGTCAGAGCCTCATGAACTGATATAATCTGCATTCCTCTTGAGACAGGAAACTTTGTTATCTTCTTTGTAGGATGGCACTGTTCATGACATCTTTGTAATAAAATTATCCAGACTTCAAAAATAAATTTAAACTCTAGAAAATGTTTTGACTATGGGTTCCAGCACCAGCAAAATATATTTTTGAGTTACATAGAATTGTGGATAGTTTAATTAAAAGATACTACTCTGTGAATATTATAGAGATAAGAGACCTGCAGCCATGGGTGAGATGCCTTATCTGAAAATGCAAAAATAACAAGTGGTAATGTTATCTTCTGGATTGGATTTTTAAATAGAATAGCTGTAATGCCCCATAAAGCAACACCCTTAATTTGTAAAGTCGAATTACCCTTCTCTGCATCCATTTGCTGGTTTTAGTTCCGGCTGAGAAAAGAGGACATGAAAGTTGAAATAAGCTCTTTGCATAACAACATGTATGATTCGTACCTGATGTGCAGAAAATGGCAATCTGCTAACAGGCATCAGTGAGTGGCCTGGCCATTTGTTGAAAATCTCATGGGTAGACTTATATTTAATCATACACGGAAGAGCAAAGTTTCTATTCTAAAAGGAAATCCCTGGTCTCCATGGGCTAATGTGGATGATGCGGGCAATAATGCAGTTACAGATAATTGCCATTTTGCTGACCTTTTGGTGGAAGAGGCCATTAAATTAGTAATGCTACGTTGCCATGATTTCACCAGGTTGGAATCAAAAGGTGCTTTACCTTGCAGTGAAATGAGAAACGGAAAGACTGTCTCTCGCTGCTCCTGGGCCACTAACCTTATTTTCCTAAGCTTGCAGTATTTTGAAAGCTGCTCTGTCTGGCCTTTGAAATTGCATTCAAATCCTTCTCTGAAAATCCTCAGACAGTAACCAATCTCGTATGGTGAGGGCAGCTTGAGACTATGAAAGGAACATATAATTCTGATGGGTCTATTGAATATACTGGAAGGCATCTTAAAGTGGAATAATACAATTGATTTCAAAAGCCACACTTCCCTCAAAAAGTCACCAGCAAGGGTAAATTGGATGGGAAGCCCTAAAAATTGAGTTCCTTGGGCTTTTTTTTTTTTCCTTGACTTGGTAACTGTAAATTTCCCTCAATCTCCTTTTATTTCTTGGCTTCCTCTTTTCCCATTCATGTACTACAGTAGAATGTAAACAACTGGTTCATTTGCAATCCATTATGACATTTATAAGACTGCCATCCTCATAAAGGCAAGGTTTATTGTTAGGGACATGCTATTTCCACAGTCTAACAACTTCTTTTCTGACATATTGTATACGGATTTTAAATTTATAATTCACCATAATTTTGTCCACTTGAAACTGACCCAAAAAACCAAACATGGGGATTTTTTTGGGTGTGAGTTGCTTTGCTTTTAAGAATAGCAATTGAAACATGACTAATTACTCAAAATGAACTTCCTCCCTTTGTCTCTTTTGGGTGAAAATATTTTTAGCCAGTTCCTAGAGCTGTACATTTTGACTCTGACACTTCCCTACTGGTATTTACACTTTTATTCATAAACTTAGAAATTGACAAGGTATTGAAAGTATCTTTCTAGAATTCCTATTTTAGGACTTTGCACCAAAGAGGGAAAGCTTAGTTGCATCCACTGCATTAAACCTTAATAGGTTAAAACTTCAGTTGTTTTGGTATGAGAGAGGGAGGGTGGGGAGGGGTATGTCTTTTTAACTAATACCATGTCATCTTCTTAATCATGCTGATTCTGAATAATTCAGCCTCTATGGAATTTGCAGAACCAGAATCTATAGCACTGTCTCTCCCAGGGAAAGATGGGGTGGGGGGGAGTTTATTATTACTGAGCCTGACAGGAGAGCACTCTGGCAGGTTAATTGCTACAGGGGGACAGGTTGGGAGTTTGCTTGTGATATACAGAGACTAAAGGGAGTGAAGGAGATTGACTATGCCTGTTACAGCACAAATATCTTCATGCACCTTAGGTTTCTCAGAAACATGAAAAATAAATGTTCACTGTTCATTTTCCATCTGCGCAATACAAATAGCCTCCGGCTGAACATGGCAACTGCAGCAGAGTCTTTAAAAAAAAAAGAGGAAATTTAAAAATTAACATTATTACAGACATTCCTGCCTGAAAGTACTGAAAATCAATTTCAATATATTTTGCATTTTAATGAATTGCCATAGAGATAAATCAGCTGTGTTTGAGGAAAGTTTGCCTGGTAATGATGTTTTCTTATCCTATCTTGTCTTAACTGATAGTATTTAAAATGACACCAGTATTAATTGAAGGCATGGGAAATGTAACTGCTAGTTAATGAAGTAAATGCATGCTAGTTATGCAGAATTAGAAATTTGCTTTAATGTACTAAGGCTAACATTGTCTCTGTGCTGTATAACCTCCTAATTCCAAAGTAGTAATATTCAATATTTTAAATGGTTGAAAGGCAAAGCAACATTGTTACCTGAACTATAGTTAAAGGCCACCATGCTTTAACCCCCCAGTGGAAACAAGATGCAAATACTGTTGTTTTTATTTCACTCTGTAAACAACAAATTTCAACTTCAGAGCCTTTAGGGAGCCTTTGACGAAAGCAGACTCTCACACTTCTTTTCTATTAAGAAACTAAACAACATAGGTTTTCCAATCTGTCAGCCCTTTGCACTGTTTAAAATTACCTAGCTGAAAGAGGAAGTCAATTTGCTAATGTTATTGAAGTTGTAGCTTCTCCGCCTCATATCTGTCATGCTCAGTAGATAGTATATGCTCATTCAAAAATTATTGGACAATGGATAATTGTCCTCCTTTTGATCTTTGTCTCTCTGAACAACAAAGAAATCACATTTCCCATTCTGTATGTATATGTGTTTAACCATGATAAGACATTATAAACCCACACTCTATTAGCATATATGAAATACATATGCAATTTTTTCTTTATGTCTTTTGCAAGGATATAATCCATTTCTAACTTCTTATTGTTTTCACTAATTGCATTTCACTATCCTGTAGGTCATGAGTTGTCTTCCTTTTTTGTGTGTTTAAAACCAAACAAAACAGGCTATGTCTTTCTTGGGAAATATTTTCTAGAAAAGGAGCAAATGACATATCATTTGGCAAACTCAAATTAGGCAGCAACAAAAGAGGCAATTTATATCTTCCCATGCACTACAGAGTGTTTTAAGTCTAGAGGTCACTGAGATGTCCTCTACTTTTGCAATCTATAAATGAATTAGAAAAACTTTCCTTATGAAATCATTTGGCCCAGAAAGACTTGCTGTCCATAATGGAATTCTTAGGATGTTTTTTTCCCCTGTTTTTTTGGTATCTTCTCACTAGTGTGCCAAATTAAAAAAAAAATTTAATTGAAGAATTCATAATTAATTAACTTTACACAGCAATTGAGAAACATTTTCTTAATGGATAGAAAATATGCCCATTATATATTAGTCATGTAAAAATGGGAAGGTTTGATAAAGTGTGTCATCTGCTGAATAAACGGACTGCAAAGGTAAGTCATCAGGGACAACAGGGTTTAGTCTTTGTACTTGGAAATGGAATGAGAAACAGTTTTGATGGCTTATCGTCATGGTGCAATTTATAACTGTTCTTCTTTTATCGGGCCTTTTAAAGTCAATTATCAAGAAAAGCATTTTCCTAACCAGAAAAAATATTTTTTTTCTGTTTTTGCAAGTCTCCCTGGTGCCCCTCACTGCCTTCAGCCTTATCTTCCACCCCAGAGTAGAGAGGTCTGGAGGAAAGAGCCATCCCCCAGTGTATCTTCCCTGCTTTTTGTTGAATGCAAGGTTGAGTAGCTAATTGATAAGGTCTTAGAATTAGAGCCATTTAAAAGGTGGATATCAAAAAAAAAAAAAAGAAAAAGAAAAAGAGGCTTTTTTTTCAGAGGATGCAACTGTGTGCTTTGCTGGAGTATTCTGCCTTTGTCTATTGTCATGCCTCTAGTACTGGAAAAAAGTAGATGTTTCTGGGGTGCTGGATGACTGAACTCCAGTTCAATTCAGTAAACATTGTTTGCACTTATTTAGTGGAAATACTTGTACTTGGGGTTGTAGAGGACAAGGCAGTCATCAGGGATGGTACTATCAGTGGCCTAACCAGAAATGTTCTGGGCTTCAGTTGCAAGACTTCAACTCAAATCCCACCTCTATCATTACTCTTTGTACATTTCCTTGTAAAGTATTTATAAGTTCTGAGCCTCAGTTTCTTTTTCCATAAAATGTGTACAGTATTACCTGCCCCATCATTCTTGTCAGATTTCTGAGGATTAAATGAGACAGAAACGTACATATCTATGGTATATGACAAATGCCAAGCACAGTGATAATGGAGATTTTAATAGTCGTAGTTTCACAAAGAGCATGGGATGCTAAATTAAACTTGAAAAATCAAGAAAGTTTTTGTTGCAAGACATGCTATTGGGCTATAATGTCTGTTCTCTGGAGACTTACTTCAGGTTTATGTGAAAACCCATAATGAATCTCAGCTTGTAGAATTAAAAGTATTGCATTCATTTATTTTTTCTATATGGACAAAACAGCATACACATAGAACTAAATCTCTCACTATTAAAATTAGGGCTCATAGTAAATGTTTTAATTTAACCTATTTATTAATATAATATCTTCCCAAACTGGCTGTCTCATACAGCCTTGGAGTGGGTCAAATATAAATGCCTTGCACAATGAAATTTTATAAACATCGTATATAAAACATCGAGTTACTTAATAAGCATGTTAAGGTGATGAATTCTTTCAGCAAACCAAAAGGGTAAAGAGCCTTTTAAAATTAATTTAATTCCTTCTCATACACTTTTCTATAGAGATGGTGCAATGGTTTGCAACCAAGCTGGCTTTGAAAAATTATCACTAACAGCTCTATTTTCTGATTATTTAAAATGCCAGTTGCAGGTGGCAGAGAGATCATTGACCTGTACTGGAAACCCCATGCATAAAAGGCTTGTGATATTTTTCCTTTTATTGTCTTCATTCAATTTATTACAAGCAATATTTCAAAAGAGTTATCACAAAGGAAATGATATATAAACTTCAAACTTATACAACACCTTATGCCTATCTGAATGAAAGCAAAATACAAGAAGCAATACAATGCTTAATTTTAAAATGAAACAAAGATGGCTCGGGTCCCTGTTGCAGTCTTAGTTCTGTTCAAGAATATTACCAAAGCAGCTGCTTCCCTTTTATTCCCCCGTCTAAATCTCCTTCCTCAAAAAATGCCTTATGCATTTCCATTATAGAATACTTTTATAAACTCGGTTAGGGAAGGGTTGCATAATATATATTACTATATTTAAAAAGTGAAAAAGAAAGAAGAAATGACCTTTTCAAAGATGATAGGTATTAATGTAATCACTGTTTTCTTGGAGAAAAAATCCTCTTATGTCCCTCCACCTCTTATAATGCTGCTGCTGCTGTTGTTATTATTGTACTTTTAGTTTAAGAGTTAAAACTAACAGAATTCCCAAAGGAAAGACTTGAAGTTTAGGTCTCCAATTCAGCCATGTTTTTAACCCATGTTTTCTGAAATGTGTGGTGACAAGTCTTACTTAAAAAGCAGGACCATAATAGTCAATGGCCAAGGGTCAACTGTTCTGGAACATATGGGTGGTGATCATTTTGCAGGAAAGCTAACAGGGAAATAACTACAGGTTGGAGACTTGTGTCTCCTATAAAATGCCATAATTGCTAGATTCAAACACACAAAGCCATTTATTGGCAAGTAGCAGAGCTATTTAAAAAGGCTTATATGAATCAAGAAAATATAGTTTAGTAGTATTTATACTTTCAGGTATGACTTCAATTTCTTTCCCTTTGCTTCTTCTCATTGGCATCTGATCAGTAGCAGTTTGAATGACTGGCTGCTATGCTTCCATACTCCCTGTATCCACAATCTTGTGATGGTCTCATTGTGAATGGATTGTCTTTCCCTAATCCTCACCTTTGAGCTTGGTCAGATGACTTGCTTTGGATAATGGCTTGTGGACAAAAATGACAGTGAACCAGTTCTGAGCACAGCTCTTAAGAGGTCTGGTGTGCCTGCTTGCATTCTAGACCTCTGACCTCACCATGAGTACAGGTCCAACCTCTCTTGCTCATCTAAGGTATATACAATCCCTTGGCACAGACATGGAAGCCAAAAACAGCACCTGAATTACTGACCCATGAGAATCAATGATTATTTATGCTACTGGAGATTTTTTGGTTACTTGTTACACAGCATTACTGTAGCAATAGCTTGCTGATACAACGACCTTTATGGATCAAAACCTATTTTGAAATTGTTATTTACAAAATGTTAGACTTAATTTTCAGTATGTTATTGTTTTCAGTTTCAATTCTAAATGTGTGTTCTCAGCTGTTTAATGTTCCCAGTTCCTGTTATGTAGATGGAATGACTAGAGGTTTTGTACCAATTTTCATGGATTGGTAATGGCTGCCTTGAGAAGCAGTATTAAGCTCCAAGGGAAAGAGAATTTTGTTTTACTAGCAATGTTGTATTGATGCATTTAATATATTTTCAGATACCTACCAGAGTACTAATACAGGGTCTGATTTGTCTCCTAGATCTTGAAATCCTGAGCTATCATTTGAAGGAGTTCCATTCAAAGGCCATGATTACTGACAGTAAGCAGATCGCTTTGGAATGTAGAAGACACCCCGGAATGTAGGAGATAAGAGCCTAGTCTCAAATGAAGAATTAGATCACATGAATGCATTTATGTTAAGAAACTTGGCCATGAAAAACTAATTTTGCATTATTTAATAGAATGATTCTACTAATAACCACTTGATTTTAATACTAATTATCTGCACAAAAATATTCACTTAAGAAACCTGAAGAAGTCTAAATATTATTAATGAAATTGCCTTCCATGTAAGAGCTCAAAAGCTTGACTGGTAGTCAATGACGGGTAAGATTCTCAGAGGAGGACAACCTAAGACAGGCACAGTCAAAAGAGCCTATGGAAGAAGACAAGTGTGACAGGAGGTCACCTTGTATCTGCATATATAAGGGTTGCTATAGTCTTCACTGAAAATTTTTAATTAATAAAAAAGGGGGAAATGATGGAGTTCCATTCAAAGGCCATGACTACTGACAGCAAGCAGATCACTTTGGGATGTAAAAGACACTCCAGAATGTAGGAGATAAGAGCCTAGTCTCAAGATAATGAGATAGGATCTCATAGTACCTGGGTGGGGAAACATCCTGAGATTCCTTTGAGTACTTTGTATAATCAATAAGATGTACAATGTCTGTGAATTGCAGGAATGAAAAGAGGAACTGAGCCATTAACCTTAAAGACTTCCTGATTTTAGTAAAATGTAAACTGTCAAGAATCTATTGTCTTTGTATATGCACATATATATATTTTCTTTGTTCTAAAGCCAAAATAAAAGCCACACTTTATGATGTGGCTGGGGTCTTCTCTCCATATCAGATGGAGAGACCCTTGATCCCAGTTTTTTCTTCTTTGTCTCTTTCTTTCTCATCCACAGCACCGTTTTCACTGACCCAGTACCTGAATGCCCACATATGGTGCCCAACGTGGGGCACTGAAAACAAAACTTTTCTTTCAGTCATTGCATGGACCAAGGAGCTCCTGAGAGCAATTTTAAAGAAAAAGAAAACAGAAAAGGAAAGCTTCATCCTTGGAATCATCAGGGTAATGGGTATTCAGCAGTCAAACTTTGCAGAGTTCTCTATAGTGTTAAAAACTTTATTAAAATGCACCAGTGTAACTATTAAATCCTCGGCTTTTGAGGAACTTTTTTCTCTTGTACAGAATCATTGTTAGTGTTTCCAGTCACAAGGGCAGGTTATTTTAAACCTGGAACAATGGAAGTTAGTGATGGAAGCTTTAAAAAGGGCTCATCAAAAGGGAGAAATAATTCCCCTTCATGTATGGTCTCTGTGTAGTCTTATTTCTGTTGCTCTTGAACCTTTACCATCAGATGAAGATGAAGATAGTAAACAGGATACTGCTATTGCTAGACCGATAGCAGGACAAGCTAATGGTGATTTTAATGAAAATGTATATGAAGAGGTTAATGAACAGGCAAAAACAGATAAACTCAGGTCTAATAAAAGGAAGGAAAGGAAAAAGGAAGTTTATGAAACTTTTCCAGCGGTCACTGTGCCATCTGCTCCAAATTATGATTTATTGTCTTTTAAACCGGCGTCTGTGCCTCCTAAGTTATCTTCTGATCCATTTTTTACAACATTTGATGATCCTCCAAAAGTTTCTGTTTTTGTGCCAGCACCATCCTCCTCAATTATGAAAAGTATAGCACAGGGAAGTAGAGAGGGAGATTCAGAAGCTATGCAAATTTTTTCAACTTTTCTGGTAACAGTAACTCAACTTCCAGTAGATGCTGACAATCCCCACGGGAGTGTACAATATGAGCATGCTCCTATTCCTTTTAAAACTATTAAAGAATTAAAACAAGCATGCCCTCAATATGGTGTAAATTCTCCTTATACTCAAGGATTGTTGCAAGGAATGGCACAAGCAGACAGATTAATACACTAGTATTGGGATTTGTTAGCTCGAGCTGTTCTTAGTCCAGCAGAATTTTTACAATTTAAATGTTGGTGGGCTTTTGAAGCTAATCTTGTAGCACAACAAAATCAACAGCAAAATCCACCAGTGCCTATTACTGCTGAACAAATATTAGGAATGAGTCAATGGGCTGGAATTCCTTGCCAAGCTCAATATGATGATATTTCCACTGTACAAGTTCGATTGTGCTGCCTAGGTACCTGGAGATGAATCTCCACCCCTGAACAGACTGTACAATCATTTTCAAAAATTGTTCAGGGAAATACTGAACCCTATGTTGAATTTGTAGCGAGGCTGGCAGATGTAGTCAACAAGACGGTAACTCAGCCTGACCTTAAAGAAATGCTTATTCTGATGTTGGCTTTTGATAATGCTAATAGTGAGTGTAAAAAGGCTTTGCGTC
>JAQZBX010026226.1:0-29070 GCA_029593785.1 Cabassous unicinctus
CAAATATTTTAGGTTTTACGGGCCACATCCAATGTCTGTCACATATTATTCTTCTTTGTTATTGTAATTGTTTTTGTTGATGCTATTGTTTTACAACCCTTTAAAAATGTAAAAACCACTCTTAACTTGTTAGCCATCCAAAAACAGGTCATAGGCCAGATTTGTAGAGTCACCAATCTGAGCAAAACAGTTTCCCGCTTTCAGAGCATTGTCACTAATTAATTGGTCAACAACATGATTTAATGCAGTTTGAGAAATGAGAATAATATTTAAGAGAAATACATAAATAATTTCCATTACAAGTTGATAAATTAGTTTGGAATCTTGATTTAGTTGATTCTACTTCTGGCACAGACTCACTAAAAACATATATTCTCATTTTACATACCACCACCACTCCCCCCTTTTAGCAATTTTACCTTCTTCTGCATCCAACAGTGAAATAGTGAGGTAAAGTGACCTAAAAATGTTCATTTCTTAGATTAAAAGTTCTCAGATTCTAGGGAACTATAAGAATTTTTGGGAAACATTTGGATCTTGGCAACTTTATTTTCATAGAATTCAAAACAACTCACCTATTTTTTATGATAAGGCCCTGCCTGCCAACAAGAGGGAAAGAGAATCAGGAGGGGGAAAACTATACCTCTGTTTTTAACCATCACCACCACCCCACATCTTTGAGTGATGTTAGGTAAAGTGAACTCTGAGAAGAGAGTATGGAAAAAATGTAGGGAGGTGAGGCTCTAGCCTATCACTATAGAAGATACTCTCACTGTTGGCTGGAAAAGAACGTGAAATCCCTAACAAGTAGAAAGAGATGGAGTGCCCAGGCTCTTCCACACAGCAGAAACTCCCTTGTACTACAGTTCGTCATTACCTCCTTTTTTTGCCATAACCCCTCCAAAGCTTCTTGGCACCCATTCTTTTGAGGACCTCAAGTGTGAAGGCTTTATAGAGAAGTCTTAGTTTCTTGGATACTGTGGTAAGAAATCCAAGCATTTCTTAACTGAACCGTGATTTTTGGGGTGGAAGGCAGAACTAAATGGACTCAGTGCCAAAATATCTTGACAGTCACTTTAGATATGAATCCACAGTTCAATTTAGCAAGCAGACCTTTGCTAGTTATCTATTATGAGCCCTGCCCTTCCTGAAATTAACCTCCACTGAGGAAAACACACACAAAAATAATTCCAGTAAAATATGGTAAAACTTATCAACGCAAGAGAAATGAACCTTGTCTAAGATTGTGATTGCCTTGAAATTACATTTATATGAAGTACATCTTAATTTACAAATACCCTGAGAAAAAGATTATGTTTGCTTGTCTTTCCTTCAAATCATATAAACCTAAATTCTTCTTCTGTCCCTTTGTGCCTAGTTGATGCCAGTTATTTTGTGGGAGCTTAATAAAAGTTATTCATTTGACCCATTTAATTAGTTTCCCACCCATTGCCACTAAATTTTATAGTGAGTATTAAAGTGGTTATTTTTTTAACACATAAAAGATAGGACAAAGATATTCCTTTAAAAAGAACCAACATAGGCACAATCACCTCAGTTACCTTATTAAAAATTGGAAGCCTCAAATTTGTGTAAAAAAAGACTAGTGGAAAAATGATGACTCTGGATTCAACCTGTTTGTTAAGCTGGCAGGTGAGATCATTTACACACTTGGAGACTGCAGCTGTTCTGAACAAACAGTTGTCATGGGAGCACTGAATTCATTTAGACTCTGCCTAATAACTCACCTTTGCCTTCTTGAGGATTTAATAGTCCTGTACAATTTCATTAGCTCCCTGTCCCTTTAAAACCTCATTTCTTTCATTAATGGAATCTTTCCTAAAATTAATAAGCAGAAGCAATAATCCTCAAGTTCTCTTCATGATTTGTCTTAAAGCAAAAATAGATTCACTCTCCTCCTCTAAAGGAACTGAATGGAGGGAAGTGTCAGGAAAAGCAGAGGAGTAGCCAGCACTCTGCCCGGGATCCCAGAGAACTATAGAAGCCACAAATTAGTGATCTTCTCCTTTACTTCCTTTTCCTCTGGTAGTGTAAAAACCACCGAGAATGTTTTCTTGCAGCTGCATTCCTGAGACTCAATTAAATTTTTAAAGGGAAAATGTAAGTGAATTTTAGATCTTTTAATTTAACATATTATAGTCACAAAACTTAACCCTATTGGCATATTTCAACTAAAGACTTCTGATCAAAAATGGCCCTGGGGGTCTTCCATGCATCTGTTCTGAAGAACTAGAACTACATCTGAAGAACAGTATACTTGAAGGGGAAAAAAGTAATGAGCACCATTTTCTGAAAGTTTGCTTTTAAAAGTACTATTTGTGCAGTACTTTATTCACTTAAACAGCGTAGAACTCCAGAAAAATGAGGTAGTTTCTTGTTTTTTTTACAACTTTGAAGCAGAAAATTAAAATAAACCCACATTCTATTACTTTTTCTTCTAGGAACACATGATTCTGTGCAGATTTGCAGATCAGACAGCTGTCCAGCTCCCATCCCAACGCAGGCTAATAGGTATGTGTTTTCACAGAACAGCTGTTGAGCAGATTATGTATAATATGCCTAGGAATGAACCAATTGACTCTATATTGGAAAGACTGATCCATTTATCAACACTAAGCTAAAGTTTGTTAGTTCCCAGAAAACTTAATCCATATTGAAAAAAATACTTTCTAACTGTAATTACATTTTATCCCATTTTGGTTAATATTAATACTTTTAAATACATTTTTCAATGCTTGAGCATTGAATAGAATTATGTTAAATCTCTTTCTTACTGTTATAAATAAATTGAAGGATCTATCAGAAGCCACAAAAGAAAATAATGAAGTTGGAAAAATCAACTATGCATGCCAAAATTGATGCGTTAAAGAAAATTTATAAACAAGGATGATAACAGTTGCTTTTGGGGGAAAAAATATACATATATCCTTAATCATAGGCCAATTTAGTTGACATTTGTAATATTAAACATTACCTAAATTGGAAGACACACAGAAACATTTCAAATTTATTAAGTAATTAATTTATCAAAGATTTTACTTCAGAAAAATTAATTCCATTTAGAAGAATAGTAGTAACTAACAGTTATTGCACATTTAAGCCCTGAGCTAAATATCCTCCACCTATTAATGCAGTATGTTTTTACAGAAGTATTTAGGAAGCAGGTACTATTATTTACATTTTACAGATGAGCGAACTGAGATCAAGAGCTTACCCAGGGTCCTTCAGCTGAGATGATAGAGCTACAATATGAACTCAAATTATTTTGATTCCTGACTTAAAGCTCCTATCTACTTTTGCAACACTGCCTCCCAGGTCACTGGAGTCATATCTTGTGCTAGAAGGTTAGGCCCTAAAATCAGGGCTAAAGATGACTGGGTGAAGTCAAACTAATCTTAAAAAATGATTTAGAAAAGCCCCACATTGGAAATCATCAAACTGTCTCTCTATAACTCCAACATACCCTGTTTTCCTCCATAATGTATTGGAAACCAGACTGCTGTCCCTTTGGCTAAGTATCAGATTTACTAGTTAGCTTGCAATGTTAAACTTTAAAATCATAGTCAGCATGGCAAGAGCTCCTACTTGGAGAGGCATTCAAGAACTGAGACTAAGGAAATAACTGATTTCTCTTTCTCACACTCTGGGGCATAAATATGTGGAAAGAGCTTGCTGTCTCTTGCATACAAGCTCTTTCTCCTTCACTCTCCCTTTTCTTTTCTTTTTTTGCAACCCTAAAACTTCTGAGTTATTCAAATGTACATTTGCTACAACTCCACTAGACTCAACATGGACATAGTAAGTATGGTGGATGGGTGTGTACATGGTTAATGTGAGTTTTAGGCATCAAACCAGAAGGGAGTAGCTGGAAGGGAAGTTGCTAGAATTGAGGAGGAGGAGCATTTGGCATGATCACTGATGGAAGTGGGGGAGTCAGGTTCAAGCAAAGTCATAGAATCCATCAAATAGCTACATCTATACTTTGTACAGGCCATATTTGTGTTCTGTGTGTTTTTAGGAAACTTATCAGGCTCCAAATGTTAGATTACCAACAACTGAATTTCAGTCATAAAGACACTTTTTTTAACATGTAGAAACATGAGATTCTTCTTTGTCATGGAAAAGGAAAAATTAGCTGAACAGGGATCAAAGCCAAGGGTAAATGAACTTCAATGTAAACCCAGGGTGGGTATTTAAGGAATGTATAGCATCCAATTCTGACAGAAAATGTTTCATTTTAAATTGAAAAGTAGATGGGGGAGGCATTTATAGACGTCTTAAACGAAGGACAATATTTTAAGGGAATAAAAAAAGAACGTCAGCCATACAGCTGTTGATGTGGAATAGGTGATTTGGACTAAATAGAATTCTAGAAATATTTTTTTATCGCATTGCTAACACAGTTCATCTTTTTGTCATGGGTCCTTTTAAAGAAAATTTACGAAATAAACATTTTAAACCTGAGTCTCTGTCAATTCTTACCTACTGATTTCACCTTCCACTGTTTTTTCTATAAGGATTCTGTCTTCCACAGAAGAATTTTTCCATTTTAGTTATCTGTCTTCACTTCTGAAGATGTTTTAGTTTAGCAATTTCTACTATCATTCAAATAAATTATTTAATAATAACATCTCTGAATTATTGTAATTATTGAGAGAAAATGGAATGAATGAAGTTTTGCCTAGTCAGTAACCTTTTCCCACGGATGAAAAAGTTTATATCTTGAATTTAAAGCAATTGAAAGTGTAATAGTAAACCAAGGCTTTGAATGTATGCAGCCCCAAATCATTTTTTTCCCTGAGCTACTTTTGAAATAGAAGTTTGTGTTTGCCAAAGAAAAACAAAGCAACTACTTTGCTTGCCAGTCAGGTTTCCTCTTTTGTTTTCCACCTATTGTAAAGAAAATTGAATACTACTATTTTATAAGGGTTCAGGAGCTCAGAAAATTAAAAGCACATTACACACATTACATATTCACTTGAAATAATCAGCACACATACGAGAATTTTCTAAAGTATTATCCATTACCTATGTTTTCATTGTCCTAAAAAACTCCAGGTGGAAGGTATAACATGTCTTTCAGATGCCCCTTTTCCAACATGTTACTTTAGATATTCTTAAAGACAGATAGTAGTTTTCCCACAATATTATAGATTGTTTATTTTCTTAGGGAATGCAGAGAGAAGGTCTTTAAATAGATTTTTAACCAAAGTAAGAATAAAATCCATAGTTTTTTTTTAATTAAGATGTGTTCATAAATACATTTTTGAAAGTTAACATTCTTTAAATTAACAGCAGAGTAGACATATCTGTGAGATGCCATGTAATTTCTTTCTCTCCATATTGATCTGTTTAAATTAAAAGCAATCAAACAGGACTTTATGGTACATACTGTATAGATTCCCTTAAACAAACTGAATTTGTGCTGTTAATAGAAGAGTGTCTCAAGATACCATTTTACTGTGTTTCAGGAAAGCAGTGCATGTGCCTGGTGGATCTGGATCGAGCAAGAGCTGCAGAAGAACATGGCTACTCCATCCAAGTGATATCCATGGAGCCAGAGAGCTGCTCCCCCAAAAACAACATGATTGTGGGAGTCCCCACTTAGAATGAGATTTTCACATTTGATATGTCGCCACCCATCTTCACTGAAAGACCAGTGGCATTCATGAGGTTCTTGGCTTAACCAGGAAAACAGCATTAGCCATTTGAACCTGTTGTGCTCAGGAAAGAAAGTGGCAGAAAATCTTGTAAGAAAGGCTACCTGCAAAGCATCGCAAATGCTCTTACACCATGTGATTAAAGGACTCCTGGTTCACATAGTGAGAATCCCCTCAAGTCTTAACTGCCAACAGAGTAATACTCACTAGTGGAGGTTCCATCACTGGAGTAACAATTTCCTTCTCCACTCACAGGTTTTTTTTTATCTTGCCAATGTGATATTCAAATCAAAACAATGATCACATGGAACTTGGAACCTTTATTTTATAATTATTTAGATATTCACATGGAGACAAACTAGACTCAGTGGGGGGGTGGGTTGTTTGTTTTTTATATTTAACAACTGGGTACTTTTTCCATAGTTTTTAAAAATTTTCATAAGGTAATTACAGTATAGTTATTTCTAAGGTGGGCTTAGTTGGACTAATATATCATCTAATAAACATTTAAAATATTTTTCCCATAAATTACCATATGAGATCATTACTGGTTCAGACATTTTATATGAAGAGATTATAAAGTAATTTCAATAAATTTCGCATTATGGGAGCATATAATTTGGACATAAATTCTAACTAATCTGTAAATACATGGATTAATCAATTCATCAATAAATAATTATTGGGGATCCTTGATTTTCAAGACCCTGGTCTAGATCCTTCCAGGATACAGGATGAATTACAACAGACACTAGCTCTTGCCTATGGAAGTAAATCATGTAGAAGAGAAAGATTACGGAATTAGTTAAGTTTTTTGTATTGTAATATAACGTCACAGGATTTGTTTTTCAGGTATCAATCATATTTTTTATTATTTTTTTATATAAAGCTTGAGTAAAAATTGGAAGTAAGGCTAGTACAGAGTATGGAAACTTATTTGAATAGTTCTCTCTACCCAAATTCTTTTCCTCCAGGCAAAGTTTTTAAAGACAGATGGCAAGTCTCTCTCATATGATGCTAATTATTTGACTTTTACATGTCCTAGGTCTATTTGAGTTAAGATTTATTTCATTGGTCATGAGCTGACTCCAGGATTGTTTAGAAACCTAGAAGTTCCAGAGGTTGCCTGGCAAGTCTTGTCCTCCGATCCTAGAATGAGTTAGAACCGCTAGTGATTTGTTTCCTAAGTCAGCTGGAGGATGGTAGGTTAAATCCAACCTTGTGAATCAGATCCCTGGCTTGACCGCCAGTGGACCTTGGGCAAGTTACTTCTCAGCATTTAGTTACTTATTTGGGCCTCCCAATTCCCTGGACACAAGAATACTGAAATTAGGCCAATTAATAACCCTACAATGACCTCTTAAGTGTTCAAGCGAAAAGAAGAGTTGCACAACTCTTATTTTAAATCGAAAGCTAGAAATGATTAAGCTTAGTGAGGAAGGCACATAGGAAGCTGAGATAGGCTGAAACCTAGCCCTCTTGTGCCAACAGTTAGCCAAGTTGTGAGTGCAAAGGAAAAGTTCTTGAAGGAAAGTGCTACTCCAGTGAACACACAAATGATAAGGAAGTGAAACTTTATTGCTGATATGGAGAAAATTTTAATAGTCTGGAAAGAAGATCAAATCAGTCAGAACATTCCCTTAAGGGAGAATGTTTTCTCCAATTCAGAGAAAAGCCCTCTCTCTCTTCAATTCTGTGAATGCTGAGAGAGGTGAGAAAGCTGCAGAAGAAAAAGTTGAAGCTAGCAAAGGTTGATTTATGAGGTTTCAGGAAAGAACCCATCTACATAACATAAAAGTGCAAGGTGAAGCAGCAAGTGCTGATGTAGAAGCTGCAGCAAGTTATCCAGAGGATCTAGCTAAGATAATTGATGAAAGTGGCTACACTAAACAACAGATTTTCAGTGTAGACAAAATGACATTCTATTGGAAGAAGATGCCATTTAGGGCTTTCACAGCTAGAGAGGAGAAGTCAATGCCTGGCTTCAAATCTTCCAAGGACAGGCTGACTCTCTTGTTAGAGGCTAATGAAGCTGGTGACTTTAAGTTGAAGCCAATGCTCATTTACCATTCTGAAAATCTTAGGGCCCTTAAGAATGATGTTAAATCTACTCAGCCTGTCCTCTATAAATGGAACAACAAAGCCTGGATGACAGCTCATCTGTTTACAACATGATTTACGTGGCCCACTGTTGAGTCCTACTACTCAGAAAAAAAGATTCCTTTCAAAATATTACTCATCATTGACAATCCATCTGGTCCATCCAAGAGCTCTCATGGAGATGTACAATGAGATTAATGTTGTTTTCATATATGCTAACACAACATCCATTCTACAGTCCATGATTCAAGGAATCACTTTGACTTTCAAGTCTTATTATTTAAGATATACATTTCATAAGACTATACCTGCCATTGATAGTGGCTCCTCTGATATTTGGACAAAGTAAATTGAAAACCTTCTGAAAAGGATTCGCCATTTTTATGCCAGTATGAACATTAGTGATTCATGGAAGGAGATCAAAATATCAACATTCACAGGAGTTTGGAAGAAGTTGATTCCAACACTCGTGGATGACTTTGAAGGGTTCAAGACTTCAGTGGAGTAAGTAACTGCAGATGTCGAAATAGCAAAAGAACTAGAATTAGAAGTGAAGCCCGACGATGTGACTGAATTGCTGCAATCTCATGATAAAACTTGAATGGATGACAAGTTGCTTCTTATGGATGAGCAAAGAAAATAGTTTCTTGAGATGGAATCTACTCCTGGTGAAGATGAATGGATAAAGAAAATGTGATTTACACATATAATGGAATATTATTCAGCCATAACAAGGAATGAAGTTCTGATATGTATTATAGCATATGGATAAACCTTTAAAACATTATGCTAAGTGAAAGAGGTCAGGTAAAAGCCACATTGTGTGATTCCATTTATACAAAATATCCAGAATAATTAAATCCATAAAGATACAAAGTAGATTGGTGATGGCACGGGCCTGGGGGAAGGAAGGAATGGGGAGTGATTGCTTAATGGGATGATGAGAATGTTCTGGAAGTAGATAGTGGTGATTGCACAACATTGTGAATGTACTAAATACCAGCGAAGTATATACTTTAAAAAGGTTAAAATGGTGAATTTTATGTGGGTTTTACTCCCAAATTACCTTGAATTTGATATAATTGTTATAATTAAAATAATACTCTTCCAAAAAAAGATTTATTTCATTAATTTTGATATTTTCAACTCCTGTACAACACATACCAAGTGAAGAAAGGACTTTAATTTGTCATAAATAACTTTTTCATCATTGTGGGTTAAAATGTGGGAGTAATTTATGGGGCAGGGGTGAAGAGCTTTGAAGCCTTGTTTTCTGAGATAAAATTTAATTGAATTTACCATCATCCCTAAATAACTTAATTTGTACCCATAAACACAGCTTGTTATTCATTTTATCTTTTATTTACTTTTTAAAATTGAGGTATAATTTACATACAATAAAATAACAGATTTTAAATGTTCATTTTGAGAAGTCTTGACAACTTTATACACCATTAAACCATCACCTGAAATAAGACATAGAATATTTCCATCAGCCCAGAAAGTTCTGTTGTGCTTCTTTTCAGTTAATCTCCACCCTTATCCCCAAAGGCAACCATTCTCTGATTTCTATCATGCTACATTAGTTTTGCCTGTTTTTGTCCTTCATGTATATAGTCACTTAGTATGTAGTCTTTTGTGTCTGGCTTCTTTTGCTCAACATAGTGTTTTTTTGAGATACATCCATGATGTTATGTGTATCAATAGCTTGTTTCTTATTCCTAAGTAGTATTCCATTATGTAAATATATCAAAACATGTTTATCCATTCTCCTGTTGGTGTTTATTTGGATTGTTTCCACTTTGGGGTTATTATGAATAAGTCCTTTGAACTTTCTTATACAAGTCTTTTTGTGGACATATGTTTTCATTTCCCTTGGATAAATACTTAGTAGGATTGCTGAGACATAGGCTAAATACCATTTGCCAAATAGTTTTCCAAAGTGATTGTACAATTTTACACTCCCACCAGCAATATATAAAAGTTCCATTTCTGCACACCCTTACCAACATTTGGTATTGCCAGTCTTTTTTATTTTAGTCATTCTAATGGATGTGAAATGGTATCTCATTGTGGTTTTAATTTTTATTTCCCTGACAACTAATGATGTTAAGCATCATTTATTAACTGTACAAAATCTTTTGCTCATTTTAAAAATTAGGTTGTTTTTTAAATTAATTTATATGAGTTCTTTGTATATTCTGAATATGAGTCCTTTGTCAGATATATGTATTGAGAATATTTTCTCAACCTGTAGCTTACCTACTTATTTGTATAATTAATGTTTTAATTTTGTGAAGTCCAATCTATCACTTTTTTCTTTTATGCTTAATACTTTCTATGTTTCTCTAATAAATCTTTACCTACTCTAAGGTTATGAAGATTTCTCCTATGTTATGTTGTAGAAACTTTATGTTTCTAGCTTCTATATTTAGGCCTATGATCCATCTCCAATCAATAATCACATCCAGAAATAGGCAAGTTCTAAGGAAAATAGAGTTGTTCCAACACTATTTGTTTTAAAAAAAAAAAAAAAGAAAGAAAGAAAGAAAAATCTTTCCTCCTCTCTCCATTGAATTGATTTGGTACCTTGGTTTTAAATCAATTGACATGTTTGTGTGAATCTGTTTCAAAACTCTCTAGATTATTCTGTTCCATTAATCTACTAGTCTTGATTAATGTAGCATTTTAGCAAGTCTTGAAATCAGGTAATTTAAGTCTTCCTATTTCATTTTTGTTTTCCTAAATTGTTTTGGCTATTCTAGATCCATTGCATTTCCATATAAATTTTAGAATTTGCTTATTAATCTCTTTAAAAAAATAAAAATACTGCTGGCATTTTTGGGGGGTGCCCAGAATCTTTAGATCAACTTGGGGAAAAAGAACATCCTAACAATGTTGAATCTTAAAATCCATGAACATAATATATCTTTCCACTTATTTAGGTCTTTTTTAATTACCCTCAGCAATAGTTCGTAATCTGCAGTGTAGAGGTTTTTTTATTATTATTATTTAATACTTTTCCCACGAACCAGAATATCTTCTTACCCTTCCTGCTGACTTCATCTCGTTTTATCCATTTGCTCTTGGCTTAGACTTGATCTCCTGAAGGAAGCCTTTCCTAATTTCCCTGGACTTAGTTATCTGTTAAAGAATGACCACCATACAGAGGAGTCTTGTCAGTCCTCTCCGATGACTCAAGGCACACATCCCCTCCCACCCCTTGCCAAAACAGACCTATATGATGAGTATGGAGAATAAAAAGGAAGTGGCCCCACCATTCTCCAACCCTTGTTCTAGGGCATGGCATTGTCCAGCTGTAGGTGGCTGTACTAGTCATTTTGTGGGTGTATCGCTCTTGGATCATAATTTCTCTATATAAATCCCTGCCAAGTCTCGGTCCTAGCCAAGGCAAATAAAAGTGTTGGATATCGGCAGGAAGACTATGGCAGTGGAAATATCTCAGCAAGTAACCTGGTCTCACTCCCACCATTGTCCATCAAAAACAAGACTGTTCCTTACTGATTTTTCTTTCCCAAGGTTGTAACATTAGAAACCAGAACTCTTCTTTCTTTGACTTTTAAGTCTTGCTCAGAAAACCAGAAGTATAATGATTAATGGCTAAACTACTTTATCTTACTTAAGGAGACAAATTCAGTCATATTAGGTATCAAAACACTTTTCAGGACACGCATGACAAAATAACTGTGAAGAACAGTAATTAAACATTGTCTCATCCTAAAGCTTTTGGCTACAGGCGTTGCTGACTCCATGGTTCAAGAAAAGTTGTCCTTAATGGAATTTCCACATTCTAAAACTTAAAAATTGTTGACTTTCATAATGAAATTAGAGATATGTTCTTGTGGAAGTGATATAATAAAGAAAACAACGCATTTTTAAAATTACAATACTTGAAAATGGACTATCAATGCAAAGAAGTGAGGAGTTTTTAAATAGATATTTTTAATTACACAAGAAATACGTTTGTTGTAGAAAAATTAGAAGTAGCTAAGCAAAAAGAGGAAAAATTTAAAAATCACATTATTACTTTGTTGAATACCTTCCTAGACTTTTCTATAAAAATAAACACACGCGAAAATTTCTTTTAAGAAACACCAATATAGTACTTAATATTTTCTAGGCACTTTTCTGAGCCCTTTACAAATCATAACTCATTTCCTCTTTTAAATCGCTTAATCTTCTTAATGACTCTAAGAGCTAGATGCCATTCTCATTTTACAGAAACTAAGGCTAAGTTTACACAGTAAGGTCAGACCTGGATTTGAACTCAACCAATAATTGGCAGAGCTGATATTAAAATTCAGGCTCTTTAGCAATCCTATCAGGATTGACTAGGATATGCTGTGATAACAAAATTTCAGTGCCTTCACACAGAATGATTTATCTTTCACTCATGCTATAAAAATCCTTCACTGGTCAGCTCTGACTCTACTCCACGTTATCGTCACACCCGACCAAGACTGACAGATCAGCCTCTATCTGGAATAAAACTGAAAATGTGATACATATCACTTTGCTCATTTCATTAGCTAAAACAAGTTACACAGCACCTCCTGGGTTTAACAGGGTGAGGATATGTAACCTTGGGGGGGGGGGCGGGGTGAGGATAACTGCAAACAATGTGTTGTACCACCAGCAATGTAGTTTAAGGAGGAGGAGAAGGGAAAGATGGGGGTGGGGTGAGAAAGAAGGAGAACAGAAAGTAAAGGCCATCATATCTCACATTTTACAGGTAGAGATCCAGAGTGCTATTGACTTGGTGTAGGGGATTATACTGCCTCCATCAAAGAGAGAGAGAGGGCCTGTACAACAAACATTTCCTGTCATTGCTCTGTGGACTTTTCATATTTATCTTCAGAAAGGAATTTTCCAGAATAAATACTCAAAGGAGTTGTTTTATTTATTATTTTAGATGTTTGAAGAAACCTTTATTAAATGGAGTTTCAGATTCTTACGTTCTGCCTCCTATATTAAAGTGCTTGATCTAAAATGCCGTACATTCCTTCTAGAAGGTACCAGTTTATACAGCTACTAAGAATGTATGAGTATTTTCTTGCCCACATAACCAACACAGTCATTATCAGATTTTTTTTTCAATCTCGGCCAATTTGATGTGCAAAAATGCTATCTTGTTTATATTTTCATTTTTTAAATTATTCATATGGTTGCATACTTTTTCATATGTTTATTGGCCATTTGTCTTCTGTGAATTACCTATTCATTCATCAATTTATTCTTTTAATCAACACATCTACTCAGCCTTTACTTTGAAGCTGAGTATTATGTTCCTTTCCCAAGTCCATTGTTCATCTAGAATATTCATCTTTTACATAAAGATTAGTAAAAGTTTATTTTTGGATTTAAGGCCTTTTGATTACATTAAATTTTCTTCAAGTTGCCCTTTTTGGAAGAAGAGGTTGTTGTTGCTTTTCTTTTGCCATTATGTTTAAAGTATATATGTGGTCTTATATGTCATTCTTTTACTTGTGATTTCTGCTTAGAAAGACTTTTCTCAACCGTCAATGAAAGATATTCACCTATATCATTAGAATTCTAATTCTTTAATAGTTTTAGTTTTCACATTTAAATCTTTAATCCAGTAGGAAGTTGTTTTGTTGTGTGATTCTAAGTAGAAATGCTAATTTTTTTTTGAAGTTATTAATCATCATAATACTATTTTAAAGATCAAACTTTTTCCCACAGATTTGAGATGACTTTTTCATGTTCTAAATATACTTGAGACTTTCTCACATTTTTTCTGTTCTATTGGATTCTTGTACCATCAATCTTCTCACTAAATTATTGTAACTTTATAGTACATTTTTTATTTAGTAAGCTAACTTTTGGTAGGCTAAGTTTGGTAATAATAAAAAGGGTTCTTGACCTGAGATTGAGATACAGGTAATAGGTGAGCCTCCCTGAAATTTTGCCCAGTATTTTGAATGTACATGCATTTTCCTGGAGAGGTACTATAGTTTTAATTAGATTAGCAAAAGGACCCATAACCCAAAATAGCATTAAGTATCACTGATCTAAAGGAAGCAAAACAATGTACCAGTCCAATGATCTGCAATAAAGAATTAGCCGATTATTAACTGAATTTTTTTCCAAAATTTACAACAGAAGAATCATTATTTGCTTTTGCAGGACTACTTTTTCATAACCCTATAAAGAAGAAAGGTTTTGTTTGTTTTTGTCTTTGCTTGTTTGTTTGCTTGCTTTTAAGGCCTAGTTGATCGGACCTACAAAAGGACAAATGTATATAATCAAAAAAGGAAACAAACTTCAGCAGCAAACATGAGTATATTTACTGCTTGAAAGATTTAAGAGTCCTGAAAACTTCCATAGTGTGAGTCAGATACTGTGTAAGCTACCTCCTAGGAAAAGCCTTTCTGGCCAACTAATCTAAAAGTCCTCTCCCAGTTATTCTGTATCTCCCCACAATATATATTTACAGGTTGCCTCTTGTTTATTTGTGTATATGTTTATTATGTTTTCCTCACTAGGATTTAAGCTTTAAGAAGTCTGTTTTATCTACCATTAAACTTTTCAGTACTTACCCCAGTATTGGGCACATAGTAGGAACTCAATAAATATTTATTGAATGAATAACATATTTCAGCACTTTCTATGTAAGGAAAAAATATATATGAGGTTTTCCTTTCCCCTCTGTAGACATAACCAGGCATCATCAGGCATATGGGATTTTATAGTTTTAGACTGTAGTGTTTTAATTTTGCCAGTATTCTTAAAGCATATTTAGCAAATCCAGTTCTAAAGAAGACTAATGAGTGATAGTTATTGCCTTATGTAATCTGAATAGTTTTTATGAAGAGATTGCTGACAAATTATTTCCCCTGTCCATGAGTTTAAATTTAAAAAAGAAGAGGCAAAAAAGGGAATGAGTTTAAATTTTAAAAAGAGTAGGTCTCAATGAATGTTAGTTTGATGTTTACCATTGTAAACTGCCCTGTCGTAGAGCCTGGCTCAAAGTAGGTGCTTAATTAATATCTCTTAAATGAGTGATAATGAATGAAATAAAATAAAGCAGTGGAGTGTGCAATCTGCAGGGAGATGTCATTTCTCTGTCACTAGAGCATCTTCAGTGAGAAAAGAGAAGCTTGCTCTTCACATGTCTGACAACTGGGCTTAGTCACAGATCATTTCTCAACCATCTGCCAGCATTTCAGTCACTGGGAGAGCATATGCAAATCCTTGGAGTCCCACAGATTATTTTTCCCGCACAATGTTTTCTCCTTTCCATAGAACAGCTAACTCAATTATCTGAGAATCATAGATGATCCAGGATAAATTTTAAATGCAGCACATACTTTGTTAAGAAGAACAACCTTAAGTTCTCAATAATTAGGAAAAGTAAGTTAGAACTTCTTGTGTAGGCAAGGGAATCAAGCCTAGCGATGAAATTTTACCATATTGTTAAAAGCATGGTTATATACATAGCCAATTAGAAGTTGGCTATGTGTAATAGCCAGTTATAAAGGTGAATTTTATACATAATAAAATTTACTTCACTGCTAATTTATTAATGGTCATCTCATTTATTTCTTTGATTCAAACCCTCTGCCTATTATTCATATTAGATCCTTTATAAATCATCTAGGCAATCTACTTTGAATTTTATGAGATGAAAATGCGTAAGTACATTTCTGGGTAGATAGAAACTACTCTTCCTTTATTTTGAGTTTATTACTGCAGCAATGCAGAGTGATGACATATTGATACTCTGAGTAGGTTTTACTCACTACTTGGAGACATGTCTGATGCTGAATTAAAAGCAGACAATTTCTTTGGGAAAGTATGTGTGTGTGTATTTGGAGAAGTGTAGGGAGTGGTGAGAAGACAATACATATGAATTAATATTGCTCAATTTTCCCCTCACTGTCACCATAAGAGAGTATCTTCTAATTATTTATTGAATTGCACAACCAGAAATAGTTTATGTTGTCAAATTATAGATTTCAGCACCTATAGTAAATTAAACTCCGAAATTTCCTACTTAAAGACATCCAGAGGAAGAGGTGTTGCCATCTTCCTCAGTAAATCTTTTGTGTATTTTCCTCAAGGAAATGCTTCTATATTAAATAAGCCAAATTCCTCATGCTACATTTAATGTCCACATCAGATGCTCATGTCAATGAAAAGAGACAACAGCTATGAAATAACTTTTCTTTGTTTTTTAATTTGAAATATACTTCAAAAGCATTACTTCAAGCCTGTATTTTCTTTATTATTTGTATAGTATTGTCAGAATTATCATCAGACTGAACAGTCCTAATTCTATTTTTTGAGTCTCATTTTCTATGTCTTTCAATATTTCTAAGGCTCCCAAGCCTAGCCCAATTTCTACCTTCTTCTTGGCTATAAATCTTGGATGCATTACAGAGGTAAGTGGTTGGAACAAAATAATTCATATCAATTACGTTCTAAATTAACTAAGGCTCTCTAAGTCTTGATGTCTGACAGAGAGAAGCCTCACCTTGTTCTTCCTCAAAATAGTCCTGGCCCTTCCTGTCCTTGTTCTTCCATGTAAACTTTTAGGATTGGTTTGTCATTTTCCATGAAAAAGCCTTTAGGGATTTTTATTGGCACTGTACTAAATTTAAAGATTTATTGGGAAAGAGTCGACATCTTAACAATGTTTAATCATCTTATTCCTAAACGAGGTATATACAAATAAGGTAATTCACTTCAATTACAATTTTATTATGAATAGATCACTGATTTTAGCAAATTCTTTTCCTATATCCATGGGAGTGATCATCTGTTTTTTCTTCTTTTAGTATTTTAATGAAGATCATTCCATTATATATTTTCTAATATTAAACTGTCCTTATATTCCTGGGAAAAACTTTATTTGCCCAAGGTGTTTTTTTTCCAGTTACTAATATTTTATTTTTAATTTTATCATCTTTATTCATAAGTGTGGTTGGACTTATGCTTTCCTGTTCTGAATTGGATAGCACCTTTAATTGATCTGAAAAATATTTTTTCTATTCTCTGTAATTGATTTTATTAGATGGGGGTTATCTTTCTTGAGTGCTTGGTTCTCTGGTCTGTAAAACCATCTGGAGGGGAGGGGAGAATAAGAGTTAGACTTTCAGCCACTTATTAAATTTATTTGGTGGTTATTGGTATATTTGGATTTTTTATTTTTTGAATAACTTTTCTAAGTTAATACTTTTCTAAGAGATTGTCCACGTTGACGTCTTTATTTCTTTATCTAGGCTACTGATGAAAACTTAAAAAACAAAAACAAAACAAGGCTCCTAACTGACTTTGAAAAACACCGTTATTTTTTTACCCTCTGGCAATTTGTGTTCTTACCTAATAGTTAGGCTGTCTAGACCATATTTTCCAAATTTATTTCCTTATACAACCGAATCACCCAGCTTTGTAGAGTCAAGATAAATTAGAACTCTTAGAACTCTTTTTCTTGATCTCTCTGGAACTTTTATCCTAATAGGTCAGATTAGTCTAACAATATTTATTCTTCATGAAGACTTGCTGCCAGCTATTAGCCAGATGCTTGCAACTTATTTCTTTCAATGATTTTTGAATTTACAGACATTTACTGTATAGAATTTCTATTCACATTGCTATAGGTTTTACAGGCTTTTACTGTGAATATCATCATGTGCTTTCCAAGAACAAATTTTAGAAAAACAGTAATAAAAAATACACACAGACACACAAATACACAGCAGAATGGAACCTTAAACAGATTTCTTAAAAAGAGGCATATTGCCCTTAAGACATGGTAAAATGTAGGTACAAAGAAATGTATCCTCAATCCTGTGTGTTTTCCTATGTCCCCAGTCATAAATTAAGTAGTACTATAAATTTATGTCACTGGTAAATAGCATTTATGGATTGTTCTGGTGATGTGCCAGAACAATTGAGAGAACACTGCCAGTTGCCATCAAAGGACAAATTAAAAGATTATTATCAAATGTAAAGGTAGGGAAGGATCATCTCAGTAGTTTCTTGTCCCATCCTAGACATTCCAGAGGGAAGAAGACCCAGCAGCTGCTGTTCTCTTACAATGGATTTATATGGCCTTAATTATGTCTATGTGTGTATTTGTGTATGTTTGTGTGTGGATGTATGTGTGTATTCTAGAGTTTCCCAGTTCATGACTACTGCAGTCCAGTCAATCCTCTTGAAAGAATTAATTCAATTATTTCCTACTCAAACTACAACCACAGGGCCAAAGTCAGCCCACAGCTTATTTTTGCAAATAAATTTTTATTGGAATACAACCATGCTCATTTGTTTACACATTTTCTGTGTTTACTTTTGCACTATTAGAGGCAGAGTTGAGGAGCTGCAATAGAGACTGTCCCCTAAAGTTGAAAATATATATTCTCTGACCCTTTACAGAAAAAGTTTGTTGACCCCTGAATAAATTCATCTCAAGAAAACAAGAGAATAATTTATTCAAGGGCAAGTCTGCTTAAACTGGGGTTCATACAACAGGCATTGGGGGGTCCATCATTCCAAGAAGCGATATATAAAACTTATTGCCCCATGACTTTCATCAGATTATCAAGGGGGTCTCGTGACCCAATATTTGTTAAAAACTAATGTTCTAGATGAATATTGCATTATTTGTTCTTTTGAAGACTTGTGGAATGGGATAGAAGAAAAGGCAGGTCACAAAACTGGCCCAAGGGGTTTTTGGAAAGCTGGGGAAAATTAGTTTAAAAAGCTGGGAATTGCTATGGGAATTTATGGTTGTAAAATTTTTTTGTAACTTTCCAAAGAGTTATTCTATATCATTTTTATTTCTACTGATTGTATGCCAATATTTTTCATAATCTCTTATTGTCATAACATTGCCTGATGGGTACTAATTCCTTATTTTACAGATGTAAAATCTGACTCATTGAGCATACATAACTTATTCCTGGTGATAGCAAGGTAAAGATTTGAAACTGTGTGTGCTTTCTAAGACAGTTCACCACACACTTTCCTCACCAAAGATTCATAAATTGTTAGAAGCTGGTTATGACATTTAATTAGGCAATTTAATGCCAGTTTTTACATTGAGGAAAATTTCATGTTGTTCCAGCAAATGGGAACTCCAATGCTTGTGGTCTTTCACCACTAGGAATACCACACAGCTCTTCTCTCTGAGATCGGATAGCTTTCACAGAGTGAAGTATGGGTCTCCAGTCCTAGAGGAACCCACTAACCTTTGTCAGTCTGGGGAAACTTTCCCACTCACCTATGACCCTCCTCAAAATCACCTCTTTTTCTCCCCTCCTCATCCTTGATAACTAGCCTTGCCTCAGCAATGACCTCAGACTTTTATTAGGGACAGAAAAGGGGTTATCTTCAAGTTGCTTATGCTTTAAATCCAGCAGAGACCCCAACACCAAAAAAGTAAAGCTCCACTATTTTTTTGAGTAAGAGTAGTATGTGGGTAAAAAGAACAAAATTACAAATGAATTTCTAAATATATTATCTGGTGACAGTCTTATTGGCCATGAGAAGCCATTCAGTTGTTTGTGGAGGGGAGTGACATGATCCAAGCAATTGTTTTAAGAAATGGGGAAAATCTGATGTATTTGCTGCAAACTTAGAATCAAGACTTGGTCATCTCACAGCATAGCAGGTGTAGACTACTTCATGATGCTTCCAGAGATCTTGCTACTGAACTGAAGCAAATTAAAACAGGTAAAATAAATTACACAATGAATACCCAGACTTAGACTTGATGGGGATTTAATTCAGCATCAGGAACTGTTAAGGCAAAGGAGGAACCCAAGGGAGAGAGACTATTTTGCACTCAATTTCAGTCAACAGTCTCTTAATCTGAAGATTACCCAATCTTTCTTAAGTACGATGAAAGCTGCAATTAAGTAAAGTTTACATAGGTTACTTGAAAATAATTGCAAATACACAAATGGACAGATTTACCTTAAATTGTAAATTGCAGATAAAATAGCTTTCCTACTGCCTGTCCCGTTTCATTCCTCATAATGACTTCTGCCCATGAGAAAAATAAATGAAAACTTGAAAATTTAGCTATTCTACTATAAAATCACTGACTTTAAATTATCCCTTGAAAAGTAATAACTAGTAGATTTCTTTGTGATTCTAATGTTCCGATGCTGTATTCATGTTTTTTCCTTGGGAAAGGCATACTGCTTTCTGGATGCACATATCATTTATGATGCTGAATCTAACATTCTGGATCAAATTGCCTTTGGTCTTTTTATATCACTGCACTTGAAGAACGTAAGGTCCTGGCAACGACATTTTTGCTTCTTGAAGTGGGTAACGGCCCTTCTGGGTAACCTTTCGTGAAATCACTTGAATGGCAGCAGTCTGTTACTAGTTGTCCTTTAGGCAATGGCATTTGAGCTGCTGTTGTCTTCATCTTGAAGCATCTCCAAACCTATTGTTCATCCAGCTTTCCAGTAACATTACCAATAATTACTCTCTTTCTTGCTGAATTTATAAAATGTATTTTGGCATTTTCAATTACCCAAGTATTCAAAAAGACAAGATTTTGTGTGAGCGTTGACTTAGGCTCACACTCAAGCTAGTGATAGCTACACAAACAACTCCCTTTAATAAGAGGGGACACATACATTGAATCATTTATTAATCCAATTATTTTAATCACAGTCAAATTCTGGATTATCCATTCTAAATATAGAGCTAATTCAAAATACCTTTTAGAAGTAGATTTGCCTCCTTGCTTACAATTTATTACTAATAAGGTAATAGCTGATTAGAGGAGAGGCAGCATAAAAGTATGTCATCCTTGCTGCTGGATTTTAGTAAAAAAAGAATAAAAACTTGTTCACAACAAAACCATGGTTTAGAGTTGAAAATAGCCATGGATCCATAAAGTAAATAGTCTACGTAAAGAGAATGTAGTTTTAAAGGTCTGCTACAAATTGTCTTTTTTAGAGAGTCTGCTGGTTATCCTTAAATTGTTCATATGTCCGCTATCCATTTCCTGCCCTCCTTATGCCTTCAGGTAACTGACACCTGGGGAAGCATCAGAAAATTTGAAGGCAATAAGAAAGAGAGGTGAGGGTCTTACTCCCTGTCCTTTGCCTCAGGGAAGGTGTCTCTGGCACTTTTGTCCCTTAACAAAACTCCCATTCAGGGGTCCTTCCTCTGTGGTTCCAGTCTTCACTGAACTATGGTTTCTTCCTCTTGTGCCTTTGGACCCAACACTTTTCACCTGCTTTCCACTTTTGCTAGTCTCTTGGCATCTCACCATCCCTTTTTTATTCCCTTCACCCAGCCTACACCTTTGTGGTTCCTTCATTAAAGACTCTTCATTTGAATCACCTAACATTGTTACCAGCTGGAACCCTGATTGATAGAGACTAAGAATAAACAGACATAGAATGTGGTGTTGATGCAGAAGAAAACTCGTGATAAAGGGCTTGACTAATTTACATAATGAACAATCAAAAGCTGCCTATCCATAGCCCTTTTGTTAACATTTATACTTGTGGTCTCTTAGAGTTATAATTCTTGAAGTTGTCATTCCCATTTTTGTTTATAATTTGGAGGCATCAAAACAGATTCCTTAATTTATTTCATCTTGTTAAATTCTCAATTGGATATTGTTTGAAGGAAAATAGAGATGTATAACCTCAGCAAGTATAAAATGTCTATTTGTAAATTTCAGCATTCAGAGGTCATAAAGTAAAACACTTTAGCAAGTTTTCAAGTGTTGTACATTAAATGTAGATTAGGTTTTTAAATCCCTTAAAGAGGAAATCAAAATAAATAATAGAACTCACAACAAATATTTGCATAAGCAAGCTGAACTTTCACTCTCAAAGTTTCAAATCCAAATGATTTTCTTTTAACTTGCACAGACATCTGTAGTTAATGTATCAACCACCAATGTTAATTTGTTAAAACCTCACCCAACACCAGCATACTGTAACTACATTTGTTAAGTGAGTATTTTCTTTTTGTTTGTATTTATGTTTCAATCTAGGTTATATATTTGTTCTAGACATGCAGACTGTGAATATTTTATAAACTTCAGTGAAAAAAATATTGAAGCATTTCTCAGGGTATAAAGTTGAGTTCATCCCAAATAAAGTAAAAATGGTCCTTCAGAAATATCTCTTTTCCATTTGGTCTGTACTATCAGTTCTCTAATCTGTTTAGTTATGAGAATTACCTGGAGAGAATTAAAGACAGAGATTACTGGGCTCAATATCAGTGCTTCTGTAAATTCCAAGAGTATTGGGATGGTGTCTGTTTCATTTATCATTGTATACCCAGCATTTAACCCAAGGCCCTCAATGAACATTTGTTAAATGAGTGAATCAGAATTTCTGAAGGTAGGGTCAAGAAACCTGTGCTTTTCAAGTGCCCCTAGGTTATTCTGATGATTCGTCATTTCTGGAAACACTGGTCTTTAAATTAGAATTTTAGATCTGAGGAGATCTCTGCCAGCATCAAATTCAACCCATTTGTTTTGGAAATGGAAGAACATGAAGTCTCCGAGACTAAATAACTTGCCATCTATAATCATATTTTCATATTTTAACAATGCATTTTAGAACAATGAGAAATGGGACTAAAAGATACAGTTTTTAACCTTAAAGTCAAACAATTTTACAGTTTGGCCTGAAGGACTTTCAGAGGTCAGCCTCCTTGAGGGCGGCTGAGCAATCTGAAGAAGGACACCTTATTCATCAAAGCCTACCTTGGACCCTTAATCAGGAGCCTATTACAGGGATAACTAAGGAGACTTCCCTCCTCTACATTCTTTCTCTCCCACAGGCTTTCGTCCAATTTTCTCAATACTTGAAGAAAAGTGTTTTGCTTTTATTTGAAGTATCTATATTGGCCTTCTGTTCTATAAAAATTTCTCAAACAACTCTCATGTCTGTTCTGTATAAATTAGGCCAAATAGAAGTGAAGTTATTTTCTCCTTCAAAAATCTGTCAATAATTTAAAATTCACCAGTTAACATGATATTTTGTGCAAATACACCAAAAATATTTAATGCCTAACCATCTTACTTTTGCCTGCATAGTAACATGATTAGAAAATATTTGTGGCTAGATATTCATCTGAAAGCAAACATTTAGTCACCTAGCTTTTATTCCCAAAATTATTTCACTATGTTTAAATGGAATTTACTGCTGACCACAGTAATTCTTATATCTTTTCAAAGGAGCTATGCAGCTAATATCTTTAAGAGTATTCAATAGCAAAGAGTAAAAGTGTTGGCATAATTTTTTAAAGTACCGTTAAAATAAACATTTGTATCTACTAGGAAATGATCCTCATTCTTTTTAAAAATGGTGTATATTGTCCCAAAGATTATAAGTAATAACAGTGATAATAGTAATGAGCATTGACAAAGCAATTAATATGTGTTAGTCATGGTGCTAAGCATTGGGCATAAAGTACTTCATTTATTGAAAATATATAAGATACTTAGGTAAGAATCATGTGAGAATATTTGTATGGATATGTATATATGATATGTATATATGTACATATATGTATGTATACATATATACATATATATACGTTCTATGGTACATAAAATATATTTACTTAAATATATAGAGAAAATGTCTGGGCAGATTTTAAGACAGTAAATAATGTTCACTGTGGTAATCGCTGGTGGTTGTCTACTCAATAGTCAGTCGCCTCATTCTTTGCCACAGGACACTGATTTTGTTCAGGCAGCCATGTACCTTGTCCTAGGGGATAAGTTATGATTGGCATATCATTCTCTTTTGCCATGGCATCTAGGGATAGGCAAATGACTCAGTTCTTGCCTTGAGAATGAGAGATAAGGGGAGGTTTGCTTAGGGCTTCTTAGAAGGATTTTCCTCCCCAGAAAAGAGAGATGCATGTAAGGAGAAAGCTCTTTTTCTTCTATTCCTTTCCTTCCAGCTTTTGAATCTTTCCTTTGAAAACGTGCTGTATAGAGCTGTGACAGCCACCTTGCGACAATGAGGTGTGATAGTGCTGGCACGCTGTGAGTGGAGCCTGGGTTCTTGATTATGCCACAGGGTATGGAGCCAACCTGAGACCACCTACCCCGGAACTTCATGTAAATAAACAATAGCCACTATTAGTAGGGGGTTTTGTTACTTGCAGCCAGAAGCATTTATGACTGATGTAGTTACTTCTGGGGAGTGGGACTGAGGGTGCAGAGTGGGAAAAAGGAATCTTACTTTTAATTTTGTGTCTTTATGTGTTGCATTAATTTGTTTTACCATGTATGTGTAATACTTTTAAAATTATAAAGAAGCTGATTTAATTGTTTTAATTGCATTTCTAAATGGCTGGCATTAATTTGGGGAAAACTGAGAGCCATAGGATTTCAAATAGCAATCTAACTCCTTAGCCCACAATGCATATCCAAGCATTCAGTGCACACACACACACACACACACACACACACATATATTTTATTGTTTTAGTTTGCTTTACTACTGAAAGCAGATACCATGAAATGGGCTGGCTTTTTTTTTTTTTTTAAGGAGGTACTGGGGATTGAACCCAGGACCTTGTACATGGGGAGCAGGCACTCAACCACTGAGCTACATCTACTCCTCATGGGTTGGCTTTTAACAATGGGAATTTATTAGCTTACAAGCTTACAGTTTTGAGGTCATGAAAATATCCAAATCAAGGCTTCATCAAGGCAATTCTTTCTTCCCAAAGACCTGCTTCCAGCAATCCTGGACTCCTCTACCACATGTCAAGGCACATGGTGACATCTGTGGGTCTCTCCCTTCTCTTCTGGCTTTTATTGCTTTCAGCTTCTTGCTTCTGTGGCTTTCTCTTTGTCTGAATTTCATTCTCTTATAAAAGGTCTCCACTAAGAGGATTAAGACCCACCCTGAATGTGGTGGGTCACATCTTAAGATCCTACTCACCAAGAGATCCTACTTATAATGAGTCCACACTCACAGGGATGGATTAAGAACATTCTTTTCTAGGGTATATGCAGCTTTAAACCATCACAACTATCATTTGTAATATTTAGACATTTAAGCTCATTTTGATTTGAATACAAAAATTTCCTCTTTCCAAACTATTCAGGAACATTTGTGTTTTTCTCAAACACCTTTAGTGATTATAAGATGAATTTCACTAGCATGAGTTTGTTGGGGAGAGTTTTAGTGTATCTATTTGACTTACAGTGATTACTTTAGGCCCACCATTTCTTTCTGAAGTAACAGAGAATGCAGAATTGTTCCATCAGTAAATATACCAGGCAGGCACATTGACTGGGATGAGAAAGAAGTTCTGAAGGGCCAGTAAGCATCAGCAAAATTGCTCACCAGGATTTTTCCAAGAAAGGATCTAGATCTTTGTACTTACCTAATTGACACTAACACCAATTTAACAACTATTGGTCCATGAGAACTCTATAATCTCATCTGGAATATGCTTAGAGGATTTCTGGGGACTAGGTTTGCCAGGGAATCCATTATTTCCTTCTCATTTCTCCTCAGAGCTCTCATGTCTCTGGCTTCTTGTCTCCCTAGAGGGGGTCCACAACTTGAATAGAAGCTGGTACTCTGACTCTGCTGTGTGGAAAAGTTACAAACTACTGCAGCACAAAATGCTTACATCCCTTAGCAATAATGAGAGCTGTCATGGATACAGGTGAATGATCAAGATCAAGGGAATTAAAGCAAGTCCAGAAATGATGATGTCTCCAAAAGGTCCCAGTGATATTTTTTAGAATAGTGCTGAGCTTTAAAAATCAGGAAATAACTGGCACCTTTACATACCTTTTTTTAATTTACAAACATAAAATCTTAGCTTTATTATCTTCCTCTCTATTTTCAACCAGTCTTAATATTGCCACTACTATTACCTTCCCAAGTAACAGTCCTAGAATTCAGGATCACCCTTACTTCATTTTTTAAAAAATAATCTCATGCCCTATACATATTCTGTCACCCAGAACTGTTCTTGGTAAAAGTTCTTGATAACCTCACTTCTTTTTCAGTTCTCTGTATTCCTTTATAACTATAACACCCTCCTTTTCAGGTATTCACTTCTCAATTCATTTATACCCAGCTGTCATAATAGTATCTCCAAAAGACTTTTGTCATCATCTTAATCCTTGCCCAAGATTGATTGAAAGATAGAAACAAAAATCAATCAATTGTGATGACATATTTTTCCAACGAGAAATCCTTCTCCCAATGTTTTGCTCCAGTTATACTTATAAACTTTTAAGGATATAGATGAAATAGCCATATGTCTATAATATTTGATTTATTAATTTAGTTACACACAATACTTTAACATCACAATAAAAAATATAGATTAACTTAGAAATATTTCTTTTTCTTAACATTTAAGGAAAAAAATTATTTAAACTCTTCTCATGAATCTTCATCAGCATCTTTGTCATTTTTAGAGCCACCTTTTTTCATCTAGTGAAAGCAGACATGCACATTCTCTCTCTCTATAGTAGAATTAATTTAAGAGGAAGAAGATAATTGAGGGGACTTAGATCTAGACTTTAAGGATAGACCAGGAAGAAGACTAGTTCAAATGCCTCTGTATGCAGTGTTTTGTGTAAAACATTTCTTGTCATCAGCACCCTGGGTCTTTATACACTACTTCAGTCATCACTTATATGCTACATTTTGGTTCAGAGGCCATCTAAATGTCCTGATTTTAACTAGCTCCTCCCCTGACTCTCCACCTTAACTCATGGACGATCCTGTAACATACTTACTCTTAGACCTCAGTCTTACCCTGTCTACTGGGTATAAATTTTTCCTAGTAAGATAAATCTTCAGAATCCACAAACATGAAACAATGTTCCTTTTATCCTACTTTTAATACTGCCAAACACTCAGAAGTAGAATAGTCTTTATGTAGTTGTTTTCATGTAATCACACTACAGAGTCTATGGGTATACTTTAGCTGTAATAATTCAAACCTAATGAGGGTTTACTGCTCAAGGCTCTATAGCCAGTATATTATCAGCTATTTCCTCCTCTTTTACTGGAGAAAGTGGGTTGCCATAATTATGGGTACAGAAAATGTGATTTTGTGATGAGGGAGTGAGATAATCACTGTCCTACCACCCCCTGCATGTTCATACATATACATATACTCAAAATGGATCTTTTACATTGAATTGTGTAACAACTAAACATTCGTTTTCTTCTGCCCTAGCTGAAACGTGCTGTGAATCTATAGTCTGTGAAACCATCAAGCAACAGGGTGCAATAGACAGAGTAAGGGCTTTAGAATCAGGCAGACCTGAGTTAGAAACTAGACCCTGCCACTTACTAGCTGTGTAACCTTGGGTAAGTTATGTAAACTCTCTAGGTCTCAGGTTCCCCATCTGAAAACCAGGGGTAACACTGACCTAACAGGGTTATTGTTTTTCCTGGAAAAGCAACTGAAAGAGTCTGTTTAGTTACCCAACTCCTTTTCCCTCTCTGCAAATAAAGGCCAAGGAATAAGTGTATGCCAAATGTTAAGTGTCCAATCAGATACATTTTCTTTTCCCTCTGGAAAATATTGTCTTTCATTAAAAACTATAATTGGATTTAAAATAAGATATCCTTAAGTATTGAAACCATATAAAAATATCTAATAATTTTTTAGCATTTGACAAAAAATGGCAATCCATTCACTTATACCCAAAAGTTAGGTGTTAAAGGATTAAGCAAAAAACACCAATGTGGTACAGTGACATTGAAACAATTTCAAAAGCAAAAAATCAATCATACTTGCTTCAGAGTAAAAACTCAAAATAATATGCTAAAATTATTTTTATTTTAAATTATATCATGAAAAACTACAAAAAAATGTTTCAAAACTTCAACAAATATTTGCAACCATATAGTCACACAAATGATTATTTGCTTAAATAGGATGAGACAACCACTTATTTTAAAATTGAAATAAACATTTTTAATATTTAACAGACTGTAAATCCTATATTTTAATTAAAAAATAAGTATTAATAAAAATTGTACCGAGGAGTGGGTGTGGTTCAGGGGTTGAGCGCCTGCCTCCCATGTATGAGGTTCTAGGTTCAATCCCTGGTACCCCCTAAAAAAAAAGTCCATATTTCATTAGAAATTGAGAAGGTTATTTTGCTATTAAACTATTCCACTGGCAGACATGAATTCTAATAGGGGAAAAACAGCCCTGGAGAGTGGAAGTCAAGCCAGTTGACCACCTCTAATTTCCCCTTTGTTTGGCCCCCACTCTATTATGGCAGTGCTGCATAGGGCCAGGATTTGGCCCCGAGCTTTAATCTGGCTTGGAAAGGTGGTATTAACAGACGCTGCCTCTTTAGGAACTTCTTGATCCAAACCCTGCTCTAATTTAGACGCTAACTCCAATCCGGTTAGGTGAAGCTGTCAGAGAAAAAATGTAAAATGCCACACTCTGCTGTGACCCCCTCTCCTGAAAATTTTCACATTGTCTCATTCAAGTTACAGCACAATAAAGAGGGTTTTTACTTTAAATCATGTATGGGTCATTATTTATTGCAAGTATAAGAACTGAATATTCTCTACCTAATATGCAAAAAAACTTCAAGTGCGTTGCTTAATGTTTTAATTTTAGAATTTCACTTCATTGGTGGAGATATCCAGACCCACCAACTTTAACATTTTGCCACATTTGCTGTATCATTCTATCTATCCATATACCTGTCTATCTATATGAGCTTTTAACCTGTCTGGTGGAAAATAATTTATATATATTTATTATTAAATGTCCAATTTTCCCTTTTAATGGCTTTTTTCCCAAAGCCTGTCCTAATATGTAAACGTATCCTCAGTAGCTATTTAAGATTTTGTGAGGGGAAGTGGGTGTGGCTCAATCGATGGAGCTCCTGTTTACCATATGGGAGGCCCCGGGTTCGCTTCCCGGGGCCTCCTTGTGAGGGCAGGGCAGCCCGTGCAGCGTGGTGGGCTGATGCAGCAGGACCTCACAGCAAGGGGGAGATAGGCAGACACAGAAGAAACACACAGCAAATGGACACAGCAAACACAAGCAGCAAGGGGGGGATAAATAAATAAATAAATAAATCTTTAAAAAAAAAAAAAAAAGATTTTGGTAGGACTCAGGATACTGGAGCATAAGCCCAGATCACAGTGATTAGAGACATATTTTGGGGTTCCTTCCTAGTTCTTTTCTTTGAGAACATCCGCTTCCCCCTCTCCTTAATAGATCACCAGCAGTGGGCCCCTCACCCCATGCTTATACCACATAAACCTAACCTTCCCCA
>JAQZBX010026227.1:0-20010 GCA_029593785.1 Cabassous unicinctus
AAAAAAAAAAAAAAAAAAAAGAGTGCCAATTTGTATTATGCAAACAAAACAACTTTCATGTATTAAATAAAAATGTGATAACTGGGCAGTCCTTTATAATGACTTGATTTCCCAGTAGCCCAAGAAAATGGGAAATAAATCCCAAGGACCCTAGTTCAGTCAGGCACAAGAGAGCAGACCGCGGCTGTCCTGAATGATTAAAGGCTATGTCACAGCTCAGTGGGGTCTACACTTTGGTAGCTTCCCCCCAGAAGCTCCCTATGTGACTAAGGACTGGAATAAGAGTGACAGCCTCACAAAGGGGATAATGCGAGATATAGCGTCTTCCTAGTGTGTTTAAACTCCAGAATCCAGACTCTAACTTCTCTTCTGTCCATTCATCCAATTTTCATTAAGAGCAATTTACATCATCAAGAAACTTCAAAATCAAATGCCACCTTTATTTTTACATTATTTAAACCCATAAAGTAAGAACTGGAGTGGTCTGGAAGTGAGCCTTGCTTAGGATCGTGAAATAAATTTTCAAATCAAATAATTGATATAAATTAGAGCCAAGTTCATCAACAATAGGATGATTTAGGATTTGGGCAGTCAGCTGCTTGCTTGCATTTCAGAAAGACTACCATTTCTCCAGACAAAAGGGGGGAGCAGGTGTAGCTCAGTGGTTTGAGCGTCTGCTTCCCATGTACAAGGTCCCAGGTTCAATACCTCCTAAAAAAAGAGAAAGAAAAAGTATAAAAAAGTACATAGGGGTGAGCAACCTCTGGATAGGTAATGCCAACAAAACAAAATCAGCACCTTCAAAGTCTCTCGTAACTAGAGGCAGCCAGACACTGAAACTGCCAGTCCTGAATTATGGCCTCTGAATGGTGAGGGCTTCACATTTCACCGATCAGGGCACAGCCCAATCAGAAGACAAACCCCTGCACTGCCAGGGACCAGCAAATCCGCTTTCTTCCAGTGTGCACATGACTGAATGTGCTTCTGTCCATCATCTGGGTCATATATAGTTCAATGCGAGCTGAGCAGACAGGGCTGCAAGAAATCTGGCGCGGTTCAATACCTTGTCTAGCCTAGGTTCCAGTATCTGATTATTATTATTTTTTTTAACTGACAAATTCATTTCTCTACCGGGGCAAGATGCTGAGCTGGCTGGAAGTTCCATTTCTACAGCAAGAATCCTATCTGGAAACACAGAAGTTGTCCTCTAGCCACAGCAGCTCGAACTTTTTTGATTGTTGTTGCTGCTTTCTCCCATCACCCCCACCCCCTTTTGACAAAGATCCAACTGTAAAAAGTCTTACGTAACAATTCAGGACTACTTCGGTTCTTTTACTGGGTAAGCACTTTCAATTTTTTTTATAGCTAAAAACCATTTTAAAATTGAATCTGTTGAGGCTTGACTAAAATCTCTTAAGCAGTTTGTGTAGTGAAATACTGTCAGTTGATTTTTTAGTCTCGTTTCTGCACGTGCTCCTTTGTTCTCAGAACAGAAGCTTTTTGTACACACCCCATACGCAGCTGGAGAGAGTTATGAAGTCAGTTATTATAAGGAACACAAAGGTTGCTTTGCATTATTTGCCTTTAGATCATTGATTTTGTATTTGTTTTCTTAAAAAGGAGTATTTAAGGGAGGAAGAAATTTACAAAAGAATAAACTGTTGGAGAATCTAGCAAAGTTTGAAGTTTTTACCACCTCTCTATCTGTAGTTTTGTGTGACCAAACACTTGTGCTGCCTGGGGCGATGGGGGTAGAGGCAAGCATAGACAGAGAGGAACTAAGCCAGACATGGACAAAGGCATGAGCCAAAACCAGACAGTCCTGGCTGTTCGATAGGCCAGCAGTGGGTGAGACAGGTCAGCCAGCTGCGGGCAGGAGGGGGGAGAGGGGGAATGGATGTGTGAGGTGCTCATGCATGCGATTGTGACTAGATTCTGAAACTGCCAGCCATTTTCCCAGCTATGCTTTGTGCAATCTAAAGGAATGCATCTTTTCTGAGGCAGTCTTGCCAGAGCCCAGTAAGAGAGTGGAGTGTAATAAATATGATAGCACATGGAATCAGAAAATACTGGGATCTGGGGTGAGCAAGAGGGAAAGCAGAGGGTGTGGAAATTTTTTAGTGATCTGGAATGTGTTGAGTGACAGGAAGTGCCCCAAGCTCCCTCCCTCCCCCGCTTCAGTCGCGCCTGCTTTTGTCTAACTCTTGTAATCTACACACTACTGCTTACAAAGCTGTCTGAGTTTAAGACAAAAAGAAACATAAAAGGCTCGGGGTTCCATACTACCTGTGATATGGCAGGAAGGTAAAAGCATGACCCTTCAAGACTGTGGGCATTTTTTCAGTTATACAGAAGAAAGATAAAAAATAATCTTCCATGTATAAATGAGACTTATGAAGTATAGTACAGCTTTCAAGCCTGATTAAAAAAATACTTGATTTTGCTATATTCACAAATGCTTATATTGGTTCCTAATTTGAAGGAGGCTTGTTTTATTTAGTTAATATATTGCAGTTGAAGTTGTTTCTTTGTATAATTTTGGACTTTGGGAGAACAAAATGCAAAGTAGTAAGTAGAATGCACTTAAAAAAAAAAAAGTGAAAACAAGGAAGATTTTTCCCTTCATTGGTTAGAAAGCATTTTAAAGAGTCGGTTTCTTAGAAAAAGCAGCTCTCTCATTTTTTGCATGCATGCTATAAAGATAACTTTATGCCGTAATACATGTAAGGTAGGAAACTTTTGAGAGAAAATAACAGTGTTCTAAGTAAAAAAACAAATTAGCATGTTCTCAAACTTTCACGTTATCAATAGAAACACTAAAACTTGACATAAAAGCAGCTAAATAATTAAATGGCTAACTCTAGTTTTGGGGATGAAATGGAAAATTAAGTGTGAATAAAATGATACTTGGGAATGTTTCCACCTCCTACCACAAAGGATGTTAGTGGTCAGGAGTTACTCTTTCCTAGTGTGTTTCTGTGCCTTCATGCCGAGCAGACGTTATTCACATGACAATTCGAAAAGTCCATTCATATATCTCACTACCTGGATTTGAATAGAAACCAGACAGCAATTCTTTAGTTCCAGCCACCATTCGCCTCACTGGACAATAGCGATTTGTTAGCACAGAGTCACAGGCTGTGGGACACAAAGCTTGGGGCTGCGGAAAGATGGGGGATTCGGAGAACAGGAAATTACAGGCTTGCTGCACTCCTGGCAGCTCTGAGAACACACACACACACACAAAAAGGCAACAAAGTGATGCCATGTTTAAGAGCTACTTCTAGCTTTTTTAACCACCTCCAATGTCATAAAAGCTCTATTGTTGGAGTACATAAAGTAATGAGTCCCATGTGCTCTCTTTTCTCACTACAGGGAACTTCATTCAATGCACTGGCACAGCCAGAGTTGATTAGTTGTATGATTTGAAAGAAAGGAGTGGAGTATTTTACAAATAAAATATCAGAGAAAAAATAGACTTATTAACATATAATGACAAATTAATATCTTTAAAAATTATTTCACAAGATCAGTCAAAATAAACCAAATCTACCAAGACTCCAGGGAAACTTTTCTCCAAAATATCACATAAATGTATTATTTAATTCTATCAAAAGTTTTATCAGATGATACATACTGATTTAAAAATGAATTTTACACAAAAAATGTTTGCACTCTAGGTTATATTTTTATATTTTCCAAAACAAAGAATTAAAATCAAATCTTCATGGACCCATTTTTGTATAGCACAAAGAAAAACTACATTTTCTTTTGTTGATTATCAAAGTATTGTGGCTCCCTGGCTAAAATTTTGAAATTGTCTCTACTTCCCTTCCTTGAGACCTAAAAAATAAAATTAAAGGATGTCTTAGCTGAAGGGAGAGAGATAATTCTCCAATCTCAATCAATGAGCAGAAGAAAATAGTACATGGGTTCGTGTCCAGGCCCTCATGCTGCAACCTGAGTACCAACAAGCCAGAGTAGGGTCCATTTCAACAGAAAAAGGAGACCCTGCACAAGTAAGCAATAAATGGTTGTATTCATTTTCCCTTCTTCTGTGAATCATTAGTAAGTTCAAGTCCTAAACAATATCATATCTGAAAGATTCATCAACTGAGATCATAAATGATCAAAAATGCTTTGAAAACAAGAACTGTTCTGTCCTAATTGATCCTATGATAATATGGCTTTAAGTTTAACACATGCCAAACTTACAATTGCTCGAAAACATATAAATTGATTTAAACTGTCAATAATTAGGTCTCCTCAAATTTTATAATTACGCAAACACAAAAAGCATCAGTTACTATCTAGAACAACATTGTCCAAAACAATAGATGCTAGCCACATGTGGCTATTTTAGTTTAAATTTAAATTAAACAAAATTAAATTAAATGTGTCACACTAGCCACATTTCAAGCACTCAATATTCCCATGGGGCCAGTGGCTCTCATATTGAGTAGCACCAGATACAGGACATTTCTATCATTGCAAAAAATTCTACTGGACCACACTGATCTAGACCAAACTCTTATCTAGTACACTTGTCTTCAACTAGGCATCTAGCTCGACATGAAAGAAATTAAAGAAAATAAGTAAATAATACAATGACAAGTATGACAAGGTAGCTAGAGCCATCATACTTGTGAGATGCCTACAAAAGCATTTGAAACCAAGGGTGAGAAAGGAGGTCCAGATCCTTTTTTTTTTTTTTCCCCTTGCTCTGCAACAAAGATGTTAGGAAGAATATTAAGATAGTGGTGGCAGACAGGTGGTAGCAGCCAGAGTGAAGCATAGTGACCAGAATGGCACTGACTTAGTCAAAAAGTTCCTAAACATATGAGGCAACTAATTCTATGTTCTCCCTCAGTATCACTGTCATGGACAACATGGAAAAAAAAGAAAGAACAAGGACCTTGAAGTTACTAAGACCTTGGTTTGATTACCAGCATCCACTTTACTAGCTAGATGATATTAAGGAAATTAATTCACCTCTCTGAGACTAAGTACTTTTATCTGCCAAATGGGGAAATAGCCATCAAGCATGATATATGGAAGGACTCTCGATAACTTAAGTAAAGCATCTAAAAAGGTGCTAGCTACACAGTAGAGGTTCAAAAAAAATGGTAGCTATTATTTATTTTCCCCCCTTAAAATCTTCAAAATATAACTCCTTACAAAGATATTATTAAAAAACACAAGGCAAGTCATAAACAAGTATCCTAAAATACTAATGTTGGTCATGTCAGAAATTTAACTGGAGTAAAACGGGACATTTTTGGATACTAGACAGCTTTTCTCATCCAATGTGTGACCAAGCTGCCCCATGTAGCCTGGCTTTTGCCAGAACAGTCTCAAGTCATATTTGGTTCAAATAACTAGCAGGGTCCCTGTGTGTTCAGGGTCTTCTATTTATGGATCTGGGCTTAGGTTTTAGATAGAAGGACAATGTTCTATTACCAAAAAACGAACTCTACTCTGCCAAGGATTGCATGTACATAGTGATGTGAGTTCAAAGCAATGGTCTCCAAATACTGGGAACCTGATATGCCTGTTGAGGAAAATGGGAAAAGGCTACATATACATACATACACACACACACACACACACACACACACATATATGGGTCTGACTGTACCCATGGATACCATTTCAGCCCTAATAAACCACAAATGTCTCCAGAGGAAAGGCTCCTGAAGACACTTCACCAGATGTTTCTGGTTTCTTACCAAATGCTGGTCCAAAAGAGCCCTATTTCTATTAGTTATTCATCTAACAAATATTAACCTCCCAATATGTATCAGGCACAGTGCTAAACCCAGGCTGAGTGGTGAACAAAACAGATGTATTGATTGCCCTCATGGAGCTGACAAGCTATAAACTGGGATAACCACAGGCTAGAAGCCATATCATGCAAAACATGGTAGGGAATTGAGTTCAGAAACTTTGAGGATGGCTCCCATTATTTGGGGAACCTGCCTTTGCCATATATTGGGCTGAACAAAATTCATACGATGATGGAAGAATGTACACACTTAGCTTCATTGATTCATTCAAAGAGATATGCTAAACTACAAGATCTTCTTAATAGATTTTAAGTAGAGTCATCAAGCCATTAAGGAAATGAAATACCTTTAAACACACAAGCTGTTTTCACAAAGACCAATTCTGAGATCTGTGATAAACTGCTATGCATATAAAAACTCAGTCTATTTTTGATGGATGTTTAAGAACAAGATAATTTCTAGGGGATGGCATAAAGAGAGGTCTGGGCATGGAATGACATTCCAGAAGCATATCCTGAGGCATTGGAACACTGAATGTGATATATATTTCCTCCACCCCCTTCCCCAGGACTACTTTCTTAGTACTTCCCATTTCTTTTAATGACACACTGATTCTATGATCATTGTGATTACACAGCTATCATGTACTCAACCCATGACTAAGCTGGCTCATAGCAAACAAGAAAATAGACATGCATAATAAATATGAAAAGAATGGGAAGGCTAGGGTCACAATTGGGTTTCTGTGGCAATTCATCTTATAAACCAGAACCAGTTATGTCTACAAGATATCTAAATATTAACCCCATATCTAAATATTAACCCCTCTTCCAAATGGAATTGACTCTGTTATAGGATTATACAAAGAAATTGCTTTTACCAATGGAGTGAAATATATCTTTGTGCCCTATGGCATAATGTTATCTCCACACAACCTGAGGCTCCCAAGATCCAAAACTCCCAATCAAGAAATTCCCATTCTAGTTCATTAACACTTACAGAACTTGGGTTTCCACTTGGATTTTTTTTTTTTTTTCACTAATAAAGACTCAATATCTTGTGTGTTTTTCTTTTTTTATTGTTCACTGAATATCAAGGTCAAGTAGAAAAAAGGTCTACCAAATGTACTTTAAGCACATTAGACAGTCACATCAAAAAAGATCTGGTCATCTGTTACTACGATGTAGATCTTGGTGGAATTACCCTACCATTTGGCTTTCCAATAGCAATGCATTTAGAAATAGCTCATTTCTCTGTATAAACCTTTATTATAAGAACAGCACAATTTCTTCTGTTTGACCATTGAAGAGTTTCTACTTATAGTTCATTCAGTCAAGATATATCTTTTGAGTACTTAATATATGCCAAGCCCTTTTCTAGGCACTGGATACACAGCAGTAAACAAAACAAAGGTCCAGTCCTTGGGCATGGTAGTCACAAAGACTTGAATTCCGTCTCAGCTTGAACATTCACTGTGTGACCTTAGACAAACTTACCTCTCTGAACCTCAGGTATCTCCTCTGGAGGGGGAAAGGAAAAATACTACTCCTTCACAGGGAGAATTATATAAAACACATTGTCTAGCGCAGTGCCTGGAACACCACAGACACTTGATAAAATAGTAGCTTTCAGCTTTCGTTGCCATCCTCGGTGGAGGTCAGGTTGTGAGGCACCTAGAGTGGGGATTCTAGATCCCAGCCGCGAGATGAGGAACGTGGGGCCACAAGAGGTGAAATGATGAGTTATCCAAGTCACACAGTTAATTAAGTAGCAGAGCTGGGATTAGAACTCAGGTTTCCTGCCTCCCAAGATTGTTAAAATGAGTCTGCGGAAGCAACCCCCCCGTGACTTCTTAAAGCAAATCAGAGGATGGCCGGTTGTGGTAAAGTTAAATTCTGGAGTGGATTATTGAGGGGTCCTGGCTTGCCTGGATGGCTACATGAATATAACCCTGGAGCAGATGGAAGAACATGTAAAAGGACAAGTATAAGTATGGGGATACATTTATCCATGGAAACAATGTGCTGAACATAAGTACACAGAAGAGAAGGATGTGAAGACACCAGAGGAGCAGTACTTTTCATACTTGGATATGTTTTTTATTTTTTATTTTTTGGCTCTCATCTAATTTGTCCTGTTTTCATAGTAGTTGCTGATTTTTCACTGATGTAGGAGTAAGATAAATGTATAAAATTGTTGGATTTAATTGTAAAGAGCTCTTTCAACATTTACATTTCAGTGATTTTTTTTTTTTACCTCTATCCAGTGTAAAGAAGGCAAAAATAATTTTTAAAAAGATATAAAGTCTATTTCTTCCTACAAGATTATTTAACTTAAGTTCAAGCAATTATGGTTTGCTTTGCTTTGCTTTATTTGGCTGACTAAAGTGATGCATCTAATGGACATATAATTAAAACCTTTCCAAGGTGTCCTTAAAAAAAAAATAGTAGCTATAGTTTTACAAATTGCAAATATTACTATTATCCATTCTGCTTTCATGTCCCTGTATATGAGAATCAATCTAGTTTTTCTAAAATAAGAGGTTTCAAAGACTTAAGTTATCTAAAAATTTGTTTCTGGTATTAAGAGCTAAGCAGGGAAGTGTCTGTGGCTCAATTGGTTGGACTCCCGTTTACCATATGGGAAGCCCTGGGTTTGATTCCCGGGGCCTCCTGGTGAAGGCAAGCGGCCCGCGCTGCGTGGTGAGCTGGCGCAGCAAGATGACCCAACAAAGGGGGACAAGCAGACACAGGAAAATGCAAAGCAAATGGACACAGCGAGCACAAGCAGCAAGGGGGTATAAATAAATTTTAAAAAAACTTAAAAAAAAAAAAGCTAAGCAGAATAACAGCCATCAATGGATGAAATGCTATTTCTGGTTCTTAAAACATTTCTGGCTATGGCAAACACAAGATAACAATAATATAATATAATGAGAAAACTACTCTGAAGTTGGGATGTTAATGCTGAAATGGATTTTTGCACTCACACAGTTTTCAAAGGGTAGGGCACTGTATCTCTAGTAGTATTACTATTACTATTTGTATTACTGTTTCAGCCCATTTAATCCGAAAATGCATAGAAGAAATAAACCTAAAAGATTTGGAGACCCAAATGCTATCACAGCCATAAAGCACAGCAAAGAAAGTATGTCTTTCCTCTGAAGATTATTATAAAAGTCACAATAAAGAAATTTCTCTGGAGGCAAATTCCTAGGCTGACTACAGTGGTATACTTTAAAAAATAACATTTTTTCATCTTATCACATTAATAATGTGCTTATTACAGATAGGTTGGAAAGCACAAAAATAATAAGAAAAAAAGTTACTCATAATCCCATTACCTAAAGATAACAACTATCAACTTCTAGTTTTATTTTTAGGTATTTATTTTGATTTATTGGTGACTTTTAAAATACTGGGAGTTTTTTGGTCATTATACAAGTAATACCTGATCTATATAGAAAATTCAGACAAAGAAAAGCATAAAAAAGAAAATTTGTTACCTAAAATCCCACTCAAAAAGAAAATTCTTATCACTATCTTGGTGTAGTTCATAAACAATGGAATCAATTCTCTATATAATTTTATATCTTGGTTTGTTCAGTTCTAAGCATTTTTCATGTCATATTGACTTTTGTAGATATCCAGGTAGTTTTCAATTTTTCTCTACTATAAATGCTGCAATGAACATAGTTATACAGAAATAACTATCTGCATTTTTGAAATTTCTTTGGTATAGAGTCTTAGAGATAGTAAAACTGAATCAAAAGAATATAAAAGCTGTCAGAAAGTCTGAACAATTTACACCCCTACCAGCTGGGACTAGATAGCACCTCACAATGAGAATGTGCTATACATAATTAGCTGGTACTCAAATGTAAGAAAGTTTGTGTTTGTTCAATAATGAAAAAAGAAGAGAGTTTTAAAGGAGAACTTAAAGTGAGCTAAGGACAGAAAAATGGAAGGATCTCCCTAGTAATACAAATTATACATGCCCAGCTAGGCAGTTCAGAGCAGGCAACTGAAAGCAAACTTGAAATTTTTTTAACAGGAAACAGTAGAGTTTAACATGAGGCTATTAGACTCCAGAAATCTCAGGAGTTAAAATAAATCAAAACAAAACAAAAAACACTATCTCATGGATATGTTTCATTACTTGGATCTGATGAATCAAGGATCAGTCCTACACTAGGGGGAAAATGACATGGAAAGTGTTGATAAATTAAGATGCACAAAAATCAATGTTTTCACATTTGAATTCTTTTCCAATTTTAGGAGTCAACAAATAATATTAAATATGGATATATGTCTTAGGTTTCCCATATCTAACAGAAAATTCTATAAATTTTATTCAAGGCAAGCAAATAACCAAAAATATCATTCATTCAACAAATATTAGTTGAATGCCAACTTGGTTTCAGGTATTTTCGTGTATAAGAGATTTGAAGTTGTTAAGAAGAGGTTCTTCCTCCAAGGGTTTGCTTTTATATTCTTCACAATCTGACCCTCATACCATGTAACATTTTCCCCGCCTAATTGTTGAAATATGACATTATCTCAGATCATGGCTAGAAAAAGGAAAACATTTCAGAACACTGTACTGAATGATCAACTTAAAAATAAAAATTTCTTAAGAGAGGAAAAAGCCAAAATCAATATATAATCCAACTGAATGGATTCCACTCACATAGCCTCGCACCAGCACACAGTAATGTCTACGCAAGTACCTACGGTCAAAACGAATTCAAATATAGACAGGAAGAAAAAACTTCTTACTTTCCACAGAATTAAACTACCATCAAAATTTATTTATTTATTTATTTATTTTCTCTGAAAATCTTGCTTAATTTGAGTCCTACAAGAGGGATTTCTTCTTAACCAAAAATCACGTGCCAGGTTTCCTGCAGATGTTTGAGAATATGCGTACCACATGAAAGAGAAATTGTCAAGTAATTACATGCTCCCGAAATAAAAGGTCAGATTTCTGGTAAAGCTCTGTATCTGCTAAAAGACTGATACTTGAATACACTTACTGCATTTCAAAAATATATCTTGCCCAAGTTATAACAAATATCATTTATCAAGGGTCTAATATGTGTCAGGCTTTGTACAAAGCTTTCCTAAACATGTCATTAATAATCACAATCACCTAAAGAATCAGGTACTACTATTGACCCTCATTTTATTGAAGAAGATATCGAAGCTTGGTAGGACATGGCTTGTCCATTGTCAAAACTAAGAAACTACAGAGTACAGATTTAAACTCAGATGCCTGCCTCTAGGTGACCTGCTCTTTTCACTATACCAGTTTGATTTTCTATGGTTTGGTGGGATTTTTCCCCCTTTAAATATCTTCCTGTCAGAGACTACAGAAATTGTTTTCTGCTTATGATTTTGAAAAGAACTGTGTAGCAGTTTGATATTATTTATGAATTCCAAAAAGAGATATGGATTATGTTTGTAAACTGGTCTGTTCCTCTGGGTGGGATACCCTTTGATTGTATTAGATTCAGCAGAGATGGCTTTGATTAAATTATGTTAAGATTAGGGCTTTGATTTGACAATGTCAGTAGGGTATGACTCAGGGTTGAGTCCCTGCCCCCTTGGTGGGCTGATATAAACAGGCACTCTGTCAAGAAGACAAAGACGACAAAAGAGCTCCATAGATACCAGAGAAGAGAACTTTGTCAGCTTTGATCCTGCAGCCCTGGGAAGATATGAGCCATTCGCCTGATAGTTTATAGCTGACCTTGTAAAGAGAACAGAGCAGCTGAGCCCAGGAAGAAACAAGCCCTACACCAGCCTACAGCTGAGATAGGAAGAAGCTGGAACCACAGAGCCTTAAGAAGAAGGCAGCAGGCTGAACCCTCACAGAGATTGGCAGCCATCTTGCTTCACCATGTAGTAAATGACTTGGGTTAGAAAGTACCTCTTAGGGCCTTGTAACTGTAAGCTTCCACCCCAAATAAATATCCCTTAAAAAAGCCAACAGATTTCTGGTACTTTGCATCAGTGCCCCTTTGGCGACTAATACAAACTGATTTCCAATATCACAAGAATATGGGACAACGCAATTTCATATATGATGAAAATAGATTTCTGGATGTCATCAAGTATACAGTCTAAATTACGCATAGAACTTCTAAAAATGGCTAGATATTTCTTTAATAGGCTTCAAGTTTCCAGAAAAGGTAAAAGCTATATAATCTTTTTTAAAAAGCTTTTTAAAATTGAAGTATAGACAATTTAGTCTAATTTGAAAAGATATATTCAGTGTTTGCTAAAATATCAAAACAGTACATTGCACCAATGCTCTATGCTAATGTTTTAATGTTGCCTTAAAACATATAAGAACTTAAAAGAATGCCATCTCTGGACTACTTGTGAATGTGAAAGCCCTTTGTAAATGGTAAAGCATAATTATCAACATTTTTAAGACATTTGTTCTGCCTTAAAATATTCCCAGAAATTTATGGTTACCTTAATGAGAGATGACCAGGAATTCACCAGGTGAGAGCCTTAGTTTGGGGCAGACAGCAAAATGTGGAGGAAAAAAAAGCAGAGTCAGACAGCATGGATTTAATCACTGCTTCATTACTAAATTTCCAACTAAAACTCTGAGTCTCAGTTGCCTTGACTGTAAAATGGAAAATTGCTAAGTTCCTCACATAGCTAAATAAGAGACTTAAATGACAAAGTGCATAGTGCCCAACACAGAGTAGTGTCCCTTAGGGAGGTTTTTCTCCCTTTGTAAGGATCAGACAGAGTTCCAGGTTGGCTGGTAAATATGGCCTATCGAGGAAAGAGGATTACATTGCCCAAAACTTGTGGCTGGAAATCAGTTGGCTCTTTAGCTGGTTTGGGACTGGTATTCTGTTATTCATTCATTCAGTCACTCTTTTATCATACATCCAACAACAGTACAATTTACTAACTCAGAGTAACTGAGACAAACCAAGCACAAAATTCCTAAAACCTCCTCTCAAGTAGCTCACAATGTAATAGAAGAGATAAACCTGTAAACAGATAACATGGTTCTCTAAGTGCTATGATAAAGGAAAATCTAGAATGTTATGGAAGTACAAAAGAGAAGAATTTAACCCCATTAAGGGGAAGTCTTCTTGGAGGAAGGTAGCCTGAGTTGAGTCGTGAAAGAGAAGTAGAATATACAGAAAAGAAAAGAAAGAAATAAGCTTTTTAGGCGTAAGAGAATATAGTATGAGCAAAAGTATAGACGTGAGAGACTATTTTACATTCAAGAAACCGTGTGTGCAATGTGGCTTGTGAGCTTAGGGGCAGTAGAAAAGGCTGATAAGGTAGAGGTAAGGTAGGTAGGTGCAAGCTGTGAAATTCATTCCAATCCTAATGTAATTCACAAAGCCTGTGTAAAGAAGGTTACTTCAGTCTGTTTGAGACTCTAACCTGCTGGCTTCCCCTCAATCTAACTGGCTTAAAACAAAACAAAACAAAAAAGCTTGGTTTGTGATGGATATATGAACTCTAAACACTAGTCACTCTTCTTCTAGCAGTCAGAAAACACTGCTTTAGAAACCAAGGAAGTCATCTGAATGGGGTAATTTTTGTAATATGTATAGCTGCTCAAGATATCCAAACTTCTGTGGTAAACTTTTACTTTGTTGATTTATAGGGCTGAATATATAGTAGGTCCTCAATAAACACTTACTGAATTAAATTGGTGTGTGTGTGTGTGTGTATGTGTGTGTGTGTGTGTGTGTGTGTGAGAAACCTTTAATATCTTTTTTGTTAAAGGACCCAGTGGAACAAAAACTTTAAAATAAAGAAACTTCCTTGTCTTTATTTCCCCTACTCTTCTTCATATCTGGTCCACATATTTCTTGAAATTTTTGTGTGTTTGTTTTCAAGCCAGACTACTTTTAGTTACTGGGAAAAGGTCTCAAGAAAGCTAGGAAATGTGAAGTCTATATTTTATTACTAAATTATTACATTGTTCATTTAAGTCTTCAGGTTAGCTCCAAGCAGAAGCAGCTGATAAACACACCCTTAGCAAAGGTCATGATTCATTTATGATTCACTGTCAACAAATACTGAATAGGAACATGAAGCATCATGGTCAGGGAAGAAATTCAGAGTGGTTGAAGCAAAGGGTATATCTAGTTTGGGAGCAGTGAAGAAAAGATGTGGCTAAAGTATTGGGGCCCAACAGTGAAAGCCCATGTCAGGTTAAAGCATTTAGATTTTGTCTAAAGTAGTCAGGGCATCAGGCTTTCAAGCAAAGTCAAGTTTTATTTAAACACTAGGTAAAAGATAGACTGAAGGTAAGTAAGATTTAAGGCAAGGAGACCAGTTGAGCTGTTGCAGTCATTTAGATGAAAATGACAGTTTTGACCACAGTGGTAAAGATGCAAAGAAAAGGCTCAATTTTTTTTTATATATAACATTTTGCTCTATTCAACCTCTGAGCAATGTCTCTTCTATTTTCTTGAATTGTAAAACGAATATGGCTACATAGGATCTGATTTGAAGGGCACTGTAAATTTCCACATGGCTCCAAAAATTTTTACCCTATTACTTGTCATGCTGCTTAAAATTTCCACCATTAAAATGATTCCTGGGGCTCTTGGGCTGGGGCTGTGCCTCTTGGGGGGTGCAGGGGCTGAGACCGTGGCTTCTGCTGGCCCCTCATCCCGCTCTTCGTGCTCTTCCAGCTCAGGACTAAGGCCTCCTTCGAGGTGTCATAGCACCTGCTTTTTGTGTCACACATGGCAACAAAAGCAATTTGTACATCCTCACAAGTATCTGATAATGAACAGAAACTAAACCAAGAAAACATTCATTCATTAACTATGTCTGGCCATGTTGGTTTTGAAAGTTTGCCTGATCAGCTGGTCAACAGATCCATTCAGCAAGTCTTCTTTTATTTATTTATTTATTTATTTTTTTTTTGCTTGTGCTGCTGCTTGTGCTGCTGTGTCCATTCGCTGCGTGTCTTCTCCGTGTCTGCTTATCTCCCCCTTGCTGTGAGGTCTTGCCGCATCAGCCCACGGCGCCGCGCGAGCCGGCCTGCCCTCACAAGGAGGCGCCGGGAATCGAACCCGGGGCCTCTCATATGGTAAATGGGTGCTCTATCCATTGCGCCACACCCGCTTCCTGCCGTGAGGTTGCTGCATCAGCCCACCGCACCGCTCAGGCCGGCGTGCCCTCACAAGGAGGCCTGGGGACGCGAACCCGGGCCTCCCATATGGTAAACGGGGGCTCTATCCAATGAGCCACACCCGCTTCCCTCAGCAAGTCTTGTTTTAATATTCTCTGTGTGGGGAAAACCAGAATTGGAAAATCAACGCTGATAGACACATTGCTTAAAACTAATTTTGAAGACTGTCAATATTCACATTTTTGCCCACACATTAGACTTAAAGCTCAGACATATGAATTCCAGTAAAGTAACATTCGAGTGGGATTTGGTGACCAAATAAACAAAGAGAGTTATCAACCTATACTTGACTACATAGAAGCTCAGTTTGAGGTCTATCTCCAAGAAGAACTGAAGATAAAACGTTCTCTCTTTAACTACCATGATTCTCGCATCCATGTGTGCCTTTACTTCATTTCACCCACAGGCCACTCTCTGAAGACAACTGATCTCTTTAAGGTGAACATTATACCAGTAATTGCCAAAGCAGATGCAATTTCTAAAATTGAATTACAGAAGTTTAAAGATCAAGCTCATAAACGAATTGGTTAGCAATGGCGTCCAGATATACTAGTTCCCAACAGATGATGAAACTATTGCTAAAATCAATGCTTCAATGAATGGACATTTACCATTTGCTGTTGTAAGAAGTATGGAAGAGGTAAAAGTTGGAAATACAATGGTCAAATCTCATCAATATCCTTGGGGTGTTGTACAAGTGGAAAACGAAAACCACTGTGACTTTGTAAAGCTCCAGAAAATGCTCATTTGTACAAATATGGAAGACCTGAGAGAAAAAACCCACAATTGACACTATAGACTTTATAGGCATTGGAAACTGGAGGAAATGAGCTTTAAAGACACAGGCCAGAGAACAAGCCTGTCAGTCTTCAAGAGACCGACAAAGCCAAAGGACATGAAATCTATGGTGAGCATCAGAGGAAGGAGAAAGAGATGAACCAGATATTTGTGAAGCTAGTAAAGGAGAAAGAAGCCATATTGAAAGAAGCTGAAAGAGAGCTACAGGAGAAATTTGAGTACCTTAAAAGAGTTCACCATGAAGAGAGACTGAAGCTTGAAGAAAAGAGAAAACTTTCGGAAGAAGAAATAATTGTTTTTTCTAAAAAGAAAGCTACCTGTGAAATATTCCAGAACCAGTCCTTTGCTGCTTCAGATAGCACCTTAAAGAAACACAAGGATTGTAAGAACTCCAATTTTATGTGAAACAGAGATTCCAGGACTATACATCACAGAAGGTCACCACAAGCAAAAGTGAGAGTATGCTTTGATTTTCTTTGCTGTTCTTATTTGCTATATCCTTTATTAGTTCTATATCTGGCAAATGGCCACAGTAAATGCCATTTGTTGAAAAATACTTTCAAGTATAAGGTCAAAATATATATGCTAGAGTAGATGATACTACTTACATATTCACTGTTAGGAATTTTTAAATTGCTGGTTGGAAATGAATTTAGATTGTTTTTCCCTGTTGCCAAGTTATTGACACTGCAGTGCATTATACCAAAGAGAAAAGTCTCAGTGCCATTAAAAATACAGAATTCATTCATATTATATCTGATTGCATTTATATTTTAAGATGAACACTTTTTTAAAATATTCTACATGTAAAATTTTGGGAATATGCTTTGAAGTGTATTATACACCTTAAACTGTGTACCTTCTCAATAGTTTTATAGAAATTTAAAATTTTTGATATAATTACCTAATTGGTAATATGATTCCAAGCCTCTCTATCAAATTATATACCATGATGACCTTCTATGCTTCTGTATGCCTTATTGTGGTTGATGTATTGGTGTGATCAAACAAAATATGAAAAAAAGTAAAAATCATCTAGGTATATAAATCCCTTTTGCTAATGATAAGTACCTTTGAAACTGGATATATCAGACTATTTTCATTAGGATATATTACTACTTGTTGCTTAAAACTCCGTCTTCCAGGGGAAAAAAATAAGTTGGAGCCATTTTATTTAAAAGATTTTTTTAAAAAAGAAATTAACTATGAACATCTGAATATTAAAGGTGTAAAAATTTCAGATAATTTATATCTCAAGGAATATTTGAAATTCAAAGTGTATTATTATTCTCAGAACAATTTTGTAGTTTCCAACCTTTTCTTAAGAATCTTAGATATATAATTTTTCGTTTTTTGTACTTGGATATTTTTAAATAAGACTCACATTTTACTCTTGGGGAAAAAATTTATTCCTGGGAGCAGATGTGGCTCAATCAGTTGAGCTCCACCTCCCACATGGGAGGTCCCAGTTTCAGTTCCAGGTGCCTCCTGAAAAAAACAAAAACAAAAACAAGCAAAACAAACAAAAAAAGCAACTCAGGGAAGCCGATGTGGCTCAGTGGTTGAGCACCAGCTTCCCACATATGCAGTCCCACTGGTTCAATCCCCGGCCCCTGGTACCTTAAAAAAAAAAAAAATTGGAAAATAATTCAAATTATAAGTATTATATAGAATAAAAAGTAAAACCCCACCAACTCTCTCACAACCCTACTTCTGACCCAGAGTATTATTAGTTTGGTGTGACTTCTTCCAGACCTTTAATGTTAACACACTGGAAAAATAAGTCATTCTTTTAAGTCACTCTTAGGTGATTTACCGGAAACCATTTAACTAGAGATGGTATTGTAACACAAGTCCTTATAAACCCTATATGCTTTCCCTCAAACTTTTAAATCAAGCTACTGTCTAACTTTATTTTAAATAAATTTTATTCAATAGTAAAAATAAAGAGCACAATCTTAAATATACAGTTCAATTAATTTTTACAAAGCAAACACACCTGGACAATCAATACCCAAATCAAAATATAGAACATTACTAACGCCTCAGAAACTTCTCTTGTTCCCACTCCCAGTCATTAAATCCCCTAAATAAAGGTAACCACTCTTCTGATTTCTAATACCAGATATTAGTTTTACCTATTTTTTTTTTTTTTTAACTTTCTATAAAGGGAATCATATAATATGTAATCTTTTTGTGTCTGGCTTCTATTGTCAAAATTTTGTCTGGGAGATTCATCCACACTACTCTGTGCTGCAATAATTTATACTTACCATTACTGTACAGTATTTCATTTTATGGGTTAGACCACAATTTATTGATCCATTCTACTGTTGATGGAAATTTAATTGTTTCCAGTTTGGGACTATGACAAATAATGCTGCTATGAATAGTCTTACACGTCTTTTGGGGTACACTTTATGCATATTTGTTTGCTAGATATCTAAAAATGGAATTATTTATGTTCAACTTTCCTAAAATATTATTGAAGAGTTTTCAGAAAGGTACCGATTCACACTCCATTCCTGCCAACAGAACTTGAATGTACTAGTTGTTCTCAACAACACTTTGTATGGTCATGTTTTTTTCTTATAGCTATTATTGCAGCTATTGTTTCTGTTTTTTAAATTCTAGCCATTCTGGTAAGCATGCATTAGTATTTCATTGTGCTTTTAATTTTCATATTTCTGGTAAGTAAAGATGTTGAATACCTTGGTCCAGATTCTGACAGATATTTGAGAAGTAAACTTAGATCTTAGTGACCAACTGGTTAGAGAGAAAAAAGAAAAAATCTAGAATGGCAAAAAAAGAAAGGGCATTTGGGGGAAGTAAGAGGGGACAGAAATATTTATTTCTGAAAATGTTAGGGTTAGGTGTGTCCCTGGGACTGACGTAGAATTCAAGGGTTAGCCGCAACTAACTGCTGAGACTTAGTGGGACATGTAAAGGTTCCCACATAATAAATAATTAAAAAGAAATAAACAGAACCTTAACACCAGCCACACATTAGGTGGTAAAGAAAAGAAACTCACAATCCTAATGAGGCAAAATAAAGATAAACTAAAGTATAGTACTTCAAATATAGAACCTCATAGATGCTTAAGAGCTCCCACTGGTAACTTCCAAGAATCCCTGTGAAGATATCAGAAAGAATTCTATGGAGATTAATGAATCCCAACATCTAAAATTAAAGAAAAAAAGTCAAAACCTTAATAATAATAAAGATAAGTTCTAAATACCATAATTTCATGAAGACATCAGACTAGAATATCCTCTTTTCAGACAAGAAGGCCAATATACATTGTATACATATCAAGTTTCCCTATTGTGAGCACCTAAAGAAGTAAAAAAAAGCAAGGGTCAAGATGAATCAACAGGGAAGCGGGTGTGGATGAAGAACAAGATTTGGCACTAGGCTCTGTCCCTGAGAGTCACCTCATCATTGGATTCTCAATCTAAATACTGTTGCCCACCTGTATTATGTGATAGTTAAGAGCTTTGGGTCTGGAGTTAAGACAAACCTGTATTCAAATCCTAGCTCTGTCCCTCTTTAGCTATGTGACCTTCAGCTTCAGTTTTCTCATTTCTAAAATGGGAATAATAATAGTAATGACCCCCAGAGAACTATTGTGAACATTCAATAAGACAATACAAGTAAAGCACTTAGCATAATGCCCGACCCATATTAAGTGCTCCATAAATGTTAGTTGATAATATCACCTGTAAAATAGGGACCAATCCACATATCCTTGTCTTCTTAAAATAAATTTTATTGTGGTAACAGATAACACATTTCCCATTTTAACCATTTGTAAGTGTATAATTCCCGTATTAATTATATTCATAATGCTGTGCTACCATTACCACCATCCATTACCAAAACTTTTCCATAATCTCAAACAAATTCTGTACCCATTAAGCAATAACTCCCCATTCCCCCTTTCCCCCAGCCTCTGGTAACCTCTAATCTACTTTACATCTCTATGAATTTGCTTATTCTAGATATTGTCTTTTTGTGTCTGGTTTATTTCACTCAGCATAATATTTTCAAGATTCAACCATGCTGCAGCATATCTCAGAACTTAGTTTCTTCTTATGGTCACATTTTGTTTATCCATTCAAATGTTGATGGATAGTTGGGTTGTTTCCACCTTTTGGCTATTGTGCATAATGCTAATGTTCTTATGAACATTAGTACATAAGTATATGTTATAGTCCCTGAATTCAAAGT
>JAQZBX010026228.1:0-29063 GCA_029593785.1 Cabassous unicinctus
AGCACTTGCATATCAGTTAGCCTTTGAAAATTGACAATGAAACAAACATGAGGTTTCAACCGAGCTGCTTTATTTGTAATTGGTCAGTGACCATGCTTCTCCGCAGTGCTCTTTGAAGTGGAGGCAGGGGAGTCGATTGTGTTTGGCCAGAATGAAATTCAATACGTCTATAAGAATTAATCTAAATGTCTCCACCAGAAGATCAACTCTTTCTCCATTATTTTTGCATTGTACACTTTGTAGGATTTTGAGATAAAGACAGATGAAAGTCAAATGTTGGTCAGGGAAAACAACAAAAAACATGATTTTGAATCAAAAGCACAAAGCCATTTCTATTCTTCATTCCGTTTCAGGAGAGGGGCTCTGTCACTGAGTAGGAAAAAACCCCACCAAGCTAAATATCACTGGCAATTAACAGAGCATCATTCTAGCTCCGTGTAATTGGCTATGCTGTCCATGTCTGAGAGAGCATGAGGTTGTTAATAGACATACCATTTCTCAGCTAGACAACATCTTCCCACACGCTCTTTCCTGGGACTGTGTGTCAAACCACAAGGCTGAGCAGTCCAAGCGGCTGGGCAATTCTCCCAGCTCTGATATGGGCAGCTGTGTGTGTATGTGTGTGGGGGGTATGAGTCACAAGTTTACCTCATTGACTCTCCCATAAAATGAGGGTTATCTGTCAGCATGGCCTACTTCCCAGTTTGTTGTGAGGGCAGATGGGTGGTATGGGTAAACTTTTTGAAAAGCTGGCTCCAGGATTTGAGCTTTGCAGGGGTGAGGGAGCAGTTGGATCTGGTACCCAGTCAGGGACTTGGGGGCCAGCAAGACTTGCAGCTCATCCACATATAGCCAGGGAGTCCAACCTGTCCTCCAAATCATGGAGGCCAAGCAGCAAGTCTGTGCATCCCATTTCTGTGCATCTCTATTTCCACCCAGCCACACCGCCTTGGTGGTTGTGGCCGCATAAGCATGGGCTTGAAATCATAGAAAGCTGGGTTCAAGTGCAGCTCTATCCATGTATGACCCTGGGAAATTGCTTATCATCTCAGAACCTCATTTTCTTATCTGAAAAACAAAATGGAGATAATACCACCTACCCAGAAGAGTAGCAGTGGAGAGGTAGTGTTTTAAAGTGGAGGTGGCAATACCTGGGCATTCCAATGATTAGTTCAAGACCACACCTGAAATTCATTTTCATCCCATTTCACCTGCCTAAAAATTCAGGAGGTGAGGGATTCTAGCGAGCCCTGGTCTGTAACTCCCAGCAAGAAGTGAGGGGCTGATTTCTCTAATTGGCAGCCTGTATGGCATTTTTGGGTAGTTGTATTTGAGATTTGAACTCAAGGGGGATGAAATTTGGAGTGTGTTTTCTCTCTCCAAGTTCGTTTGTCTCATGTTACTCTTTGGTAGTTGGAAATAAGTGGAAGGTAGCAGGAGAGAGACACTGTAGTGTCACTTGTCCAAATGAGACTTGATCTGCCTAGCAGGACAGAATGTTTCCATGAATGCAGAGCCACTGAGCTTTCCTAAGAGACTGTCAGTCCTAACACCTGCCAGTCTGTTCACCAAAGCTTGCGATTTGCCTTTGGTCAGCAGTATCTATACCAACCCAAATTTCAGGCCTGAAAGAGAGAATAACTTCATGATGTCTGCACCAATCAAAAGCCTGCCTGATAGAAATGTTATTTAGGGGAGATCATCAAAAAGAGAAGGACTATGTCTTCTCTGTAGGTTCTCTAGAGTCCATTTCTGACCATATTATGGCACCAGAAAGCTTTATGTGTGGACCATTAGCCTCGCTACACAGAATCACCTTCTGAGATGTACCTTAAAGATATGCTCTGATTTCAAGAAATAGTCCTGGAAAAACATTTCTTTTTATTTGTTATAAAACTGTTCATTTTGCTACTCAGTGTCTTACATAAAAGGAAGGTTCTCACTGAATTATATATTTGAATGTGGCTAAAAGGGGAAATTTTAGGCTGTATATATTTTACTAGAGTAAAATTAAAAAAAAAAACCCATGGACCTGTACAACACTGTGAACCTTATGTTAAACATGGATTATATTTAATAGTACAATTATAAAAATGTGCTTTCATCAGTTGTAACAAATGAACTACACCAATGCAAGGTCTAAATAATAGGGTGGTGGGGAGCGGATGTGGCTCAAATGCGCCTGCTTTCCGCATGGGAGGTCCCTGGTTCAGCCCCCGGTGCCTCTTAAAACAAAAACAAACAACAAGCAAACAAACGAAAAAACCAACTCAGGGGAGCCAATGTGGCTCTGTAGTTGAGTGCTGGATTCCTGCATATGGGGTCCCAATTTCAATCCCTGGCACTGGTACCTCAAAAAAAAGAAAAAGAAAAAGAAAAAAAAGGGTGGAATAAGGGAATCCTGTATTTCATGTCTGATTTTTCTATAAGCCCAAAACTTCTCTAAAAAAATAAAATAAAAAAGGAAGTTTCCTCCACAAGAAACTTACTTTAGTGTTGATTTCTAGGAATATTTGCCATTTTTTTTTCTCTGAGAAAATAGCATGTTCTTCTTTTCTGATAATGAGAATTGTGTAACTTATGCCAAGAAACCGAGTATCAAACTTGATGCTCAGCCGCAGCAATTAGGGTAACCTTTATGATTATCATTTAAATCATGCTCCATTCCTTGTTACTGATTCTTTTATTAACCATGTATCTTTTGTAGTAAATAAACAGTTATCCTTCATTGTAAATATTACACATATGCATATATGCGCATATACTATATACACACATATATACTTTATTATTATGTGGAGTCAAATCCTTTTTTGGAGATGCAACTTTCTGCCCAGTGGAAATACCTGGATGATGATTATGTTTAAGATCTATTAGTTTACTCAAAGGGCTCATCTTCAAATTGCCTTTTTCAATATCTGTATCTTTGGGATTTCTCACAAATCTTATAGATATTGGTTATAGCACTGGACCCTCTACAGTCTTTGAAAAGTCACTTTATCTCTTAAACCTCAGTATAATACCACCTGCCCTGATTACCTAATGAAGGGCTATGTGGATAAAATGAAATGACTGCCCTTTGAAGCGAGGCTCTTTGAAAAAGTCTGAGTGGCTAACCTTTTTCCAATTTACAGATCAGCACTGTTTAATGAGAAAAATGCAACTGAGACGAGTGAGGAAGAGGTCTAAACTGTATGAAGCACCGTGCCGGATATTTTCTGTTTGCCCCTCCAGAGCATTCTCCACCCTTCTCCACCCAGCTCTACTCCCCGGGAGGCTAACCTCTTCAGTCCGTGCCTGCTGGGCTCCTTTGTCCTCTGGCTTCAGTGGATGGGAAGCCTGGGCAACAGACTGGCAGGTGGGAGGAGAAGGAGGCTAGGGTATTTTCAACCTGCCGGGGAAGAGGTTGGCGGTGGCATTCCTGTCCTCTTCAGCTCCCTTCACCTCCCTTCAGGTGGCCTCTCCTACACTATAGGAGCTACACTGGGTGTAGCTTCAGCTCTGCTTCTTCCAGATTTGGTAACCACTCCCTATAGGGGTGACTATGGCTCCCACTGTTCTAAGCCCTGAACCTCATCACCCCTTCATGGTTCTCCTTAGTCTTGCCCACACCTCTGCAAAGAGTTACTTCATTGAACTCTGCTCAGTTACCCCACTTGCGGGTGCCATGTTTCCTGTTGGAGCCCTGACTGCTACAGACACTTCCTCTTTTACATAACCCTCACAACACCTCCTTGAGGTAGACATTATTGCTCCTTTTATAGATAAGAAAAAGATATGATTAAATACATTTCACAAAATTACATAAATTGTAAGCTATAGGGTTAGGTTTCAAACACAGGTAGATCTTATGCTCTTTTTATTTGACTTATGTCCTCTCAGGTGGGTACAATGTCTCATGATACTATATTTGATTGACCCTTTCTTCTTCTTTCTCTCACACAGAACAATCTATGACAACTAATATAAATTTTAAAATATGCTTATATCATATTGAAATAAAGCCTTTATAACACTGAGGTGGAGAATTCACCTGCTGTATCCTATCATCTTCCAAGAATTCATTTAAAAATCTTGAATTAATACTAAGAAGTACATATATTATTCAGTTCTGTTTTTTCTTTCTTAATTTTTTTTTTTTTTTACTATGAAGAGCACTTAATTGCATTTGACAGTGAAAAACATAAGATTGTCAGGGAAAATCTGAGATGGCACTGCCTCTGGTAGTTGTAGTGATAAAAACACATTCCAGAAAAAAATTCAAAATGAAGAAGGTTAAGTTTTCCCATCTACTTCAGTCTGGATTCTTAGTGTACTTTATGTGGCTCTGTCAAACCTGGAGACAGAAGATATAAGTTTATTTAAATATTTGATTTAGTTTTCTTGTTCTTAGCAACAGCAAAGAGACATGCCAGAAAGGAGAGATGTTCACTGGTAGAGCTTAGAATTTCTTATATAAATAATTTACTTTCTAGGGAATAAAATACACATCTCAATATTTTTAATTCTTTATATACAACTTCCTTTTCGTTAGAATAGGGCCCTTACTGCTCCCTCTTGGTGGATGCAAACTGAAAAACCTGATGCCTTTGGAAAAAGATAGTGAGAAGATGGAGGTGGAATGGCAGGGATGGGAGTATATCCTTCAGGTACGTTCCCAGGGCTGCCTTTGGGAAACCTAGGTGCCTTTTCACCTCTTTGCACACACAGTGAACCCCCAAGATGTTATGGGCTTCCTTTATTAGCAGTAACATGCTAGATCAGCCTTGGAAAAACAGAAACATAACAAATCATTAGTTGGTAGTCAGAACTATAACAAATATATTGCTGTGACTAACCACACCATGCAGAATCCATAACTAAACAAAGGATTACTCAATAATCCACCCTCCCTACATTAGACAAGCACCACAGGTTTTTTTTTTCCCCAAAGATTTATTTATTTATTTCTCCCCTACCCCTCATTGTTTTATGTTCACTGTCTGCTCTCTGTGTGTTCTTTTGTGTCTGCTTGTCTTCTCTCTAGGCAGCACCGGGAACCGATCCTGGGACCTTTTGGAGTGGGAGAGAGGCGCTCAATTTCTTGTACCACCTCAGCTCCCTGGTCTGCTGTGTCTCTTATTGTCTCTCTTCGTTGTATCATCTTGCTACACCAGCTCTCTGCGCAGGCCAGTACTCAGTGTGGGCCAGCACCCCTGCACGGGCCAGCACTCTGCATTGGCCAACTTCTCTGCGTGGGCCAGCTCACTGCACGGGCCAGCTTGCCTTTCACCAGGAGACTCCGCGAATCGAACTCTGGACCTCCCATATGGTAGACGGGAGCCCAATCACTTTAGCCACATCCCTTTTCCCCTCAGGTGACTTTAAAGTCCCTAATTTCAGTATCTTTATGGGCCATAAGATTTCCTCTTTGTGAATTTCCTACTTGTTTTGGTACTAAATATTTTAGGAGTTTAAAAATATAAAGTCTGAATATAATCCATAGTTGATTAAATGTTTTGAAAATATCTTCTCCAAACTATGGACTATCTTTTAGATTGAGTTTTGGTTACATTGGTTATATAAATATTTAAAATTTTAATGTGGTTGAATCTAGCATGCCTCTCTTTTATTGTTTATGTTTTTGTTTTTAAGAAATACACACACACATTTATATATGCTTATATATTGGACATAACAATAGTCTATATTTTCTTCTAGAAGATTTAAAATTTTGCTTTTTATATGGCTCTTTAAGTTTTTTGTGTGTGGTATGAAGTAGGCATAATTTAATGTTTCTTCCTTCAGTTTGAGAGCATTGTTCACTTCATTAATTAAAAAGTTCACCCCTTTTACAAGGATTTGTAATGTCTCATGTCATATAACAGATTTTCCTAAATACGTCTGTTTCCGAGGTTCTAGTCTATCAGTCTTTTTGTCTATCTGGATGCAAAAATATTTTGGGTATTTTTGATCTTTCATTCTTCCTTATTACTTTTAGTATCAGCTTGTCAAATTCTGAGAAAAGTATATAGGGATTTTGATTGGAATAAAATTTTATCTATAGATTCATAATTTAGGGATAATTGACATATTTAAGACTCTGCATCTTTCCATTCATGAACATTTACTTAAATTTTCTTTTATATCCTTTAATAAAATTTTGTAATTTTTTCTAAAATATCCAGAGTTATTAGCTACTTAGTAGTTTTTGTTGTTACTGTGAATAGCAGCTTCAAGACATTTACATTTTGATTGTTATAGGGGGACAGGCGCAATATTGATACTTGCATATTGATTTTATGTTCAAGAAATACTGCTGAACCATCTCATTAATTCTAGTAGTTTTAGATTGCCAAATGATGCAGCAATCCCACTACCAGGAATATACCCAGAAGAATTGAAAGTAGGGATGTGAACAGATATGTGTACACCAATGTTCATGGTAGCATTATTCACAATTGCCAAAAGTTGGGAGCAACCCAAGTGTCTATCAATGGATGAATGGATAAACAAAATGTGGTATATACATATGTTGGAATATTACTCAGTTGTAAGAAGGAATGAAATATTGACACATGTGACAATATGGATAAATCTCAAAGACCTTATGTTGAGTGAAGTAAGCCAGTCACTAAAGGACAAATATTCCATGATCTCGCTGATATGAATTAAGGATATTGAGCAGAATCACACAGGTAGAATCTGAAAGATAGGTTACCAGGAAATTAAAAAAAAAGGAGTAGAGAGTGGTGAGCTGATGCTCACTCTGGGCAGAATCTATGCTAAGGTGGATGGGGGTGTTTTGGCAGTGGACTGGGGTGATGGTGGAACAGTGATGTGAGTGGGGCTGATGATGCTGGAGTGTTAGTGGGGTTGGGGGTGGGTGGGTTGGGCTATCCATAGATGTAGGGGGGAGGGCTGGAGGAAGGAATAGGTGAACTCTGGGGAGGTTGAGGACTATGGTTGAGAATACAATTGTGAGAGTCTTCTTTTGGCAACTATGGCAGGGGAGGGTCACTGGTGCAGGGTGTCGGTGGTGGGGGGATATGTGGGGAAGGGTGCACCTGGGGTATGCCCCTATAGAATATGAATGTGTTCATGTGGTCTTGAGTGTTATCTCAGTTACTGTGTGAGACCCACACAATAACCAACAAAATATTAAATTCCCACCCTGGGGAGTCCTGCTATGTTCTCTAAAAGAGTGGCAAGAATCTCTAAACTACATAAGCAGTGCCTAACAAAAGAAAACAGACCAATATGCCAAGCCCTCGATATTAATGCTTGTACTTATGAACCTTATTCTTGTAAAATTGAAACTTAGCCTAATAATATCTGTTGCCTAAGAGCTACCTCCTGAAAATCTCCTTGTTACTCAAATGTAGCCTCTCTCTAAACCAAACTCAGCAAATAAACTCACTACCTTCCCCCAGTGTGGGACATGACTCCCAGGGATGAACCTCCCTGGCACCAAGGGATTTACACCAAATGCCAATCAGTGATGCATTTGGAAAAAGACCTTGACCAAAAGGGGGAAACATTAATTACAAAAGAGATTTTATGGCTAAGAGATTTCAAAGTGAGTTGGAAGGTCATTCCAGAGGTTATGCTTATGCACGTCTCAGGTGGATCTCACTAACTGCCACAGCAAACAAAGCCTCAAACAGGAGTGCTCTTGAGGGCTCAAGAGACATCTGGACATTATAGGCAAGGCACACAACCCCATGAAATCAGCACCCTTTCGGGGGACTTACCTTGGAATATATGATAACCTATTTCCCCAATGTACAGAGTTAGACTAATTTATAATTTCCCTACACATGATTCTTCTACCCCTTTTATTTGAACCTATAATTAGTATTATACCTGTTAAATATATGTCCCAGAGACTTAGATCTTTGGTCTGTTCATACGATGGTTGAGCCCTGTATCTCAGCAGAGTTGCAGCTACACTCCAGTTCATCCCAGACTTGCCCAGGACAATTAACAAAATGATGATGATGGACAACTCCTATCCCCCAAAGCAAAGAGTATCTACAGTTTCAAGCGAAAGAGTTCCTTCCATTTGCCCCATATGATCTAAGCCCCCTCTCAATCTGAAGCAGAGTGCACATCACCATCCCTAAATCTTCAAGATTGAGGAATGAACAAACATAAGGGTGGAATGGGTCAAAGTGGACTTATTATTATTGTAGTAATGGAAGAACTTGTAACATTGATATAAAGTGGTTACCAGAGGTTCTGAGGAGTGAGGGGGAGGAAGATTAGGTGGAACATAGAGCATTTTTAGGGCATTGAATATGTTCTGCATGATATTGCAATGATGGAGACAGGCCATTTTACATTTTGACAAAACCTATAAAACTGTATGGTGCAAAGTGTAAACCACAATGTAAACTATAGACCATGCTTAGTAGCAAGGTTTCAAAATTTGTTCATCAATTGCAACAAATGTACCATATTAATGTAAAATGTTATTAATAGGGGAAAATGTGAAAGGGTCGGGGGGTGGTGTATATGGGAGCCCCCTATATTTTCCATGTAACTTTTCTGTAATCTAAAACTTCTTTTAAAAATAAAGTTTAAAAAAGTTCACATTATACAGTTGTCATGAATAGTCTTTGACAAAAGCATTTTAACAGCTACATAATATTTGTTCATACATAATTTGATAGAAATCTAAGCTGTTTTCCATTGGAGTCATTAAATATTGTCTCAAAGAATATTTCATGAGTTGGGCCTGCTATTTAATACTAATCCTAAAAAGCATAATATAAAATTGTAAAGACATTATAATCTCCATTTCATTAAAAACAAACAAAAAATGAAACAGTCATGGGATTTTGGCTAAGTCATATTTTCATTTTCATCTTCTATATGTTTTTTCTTCAATGGGTAAGGATATTATTTTTATGATTAGGAAAACAACAAACAGTACTTTAAAATAAAAGAAAATTCTAGTAGTTTGCTAGTAGAATTTCTAGGCTTTTATATAAAGACAATCATATCTTCTATGAGTAATGAAAGTTTATTTCTTCTTGTTCAATTCTTACATCTCATTTATTTTCTTGTCTTATTTCTTTGGCTAGGACCTCCAGTATAATACTTAATAGCAGTGGTGGTGGAGGCATCTTTCTCTTGTTCCCGACTTTAAAGGGAATATTTCTAATGCTTCACCATTAAGAATATTTGCCTTTTTAAATTTAAAAAAAATTTTTTTAGTGGATACCCTTTATTAGGTAAAGGAAGGTCTCCTTTATTTCCAGTTTGTTTAGTTATTTTTTTCCCTTAAATCACTGAATGCTTTTTTTTCCTGTGGCTATAAGAATGAACAGGGGAGCGGATGTGGCTCAGGCCATTGGGCACTCGCCTCTCATGTGGGAGGTCCCGGGTTTGGTTCCTGGTGCCTCCTGGAGAAGGCGAGCAAACAATGAGCAGACAGACAAGAGAACCATTGGGGTGGAGGGATAAATAAAGAAAAATAATAAATAAAATAAATCTTAAAAAAAGATTAAAAAAAAGAGAATGAACATTGACTTTTTAACCTTTGTTATTTGGTGAGTTCAATTCTATGCTTGTACACATAATCAAAGGATATCACTTGTGGAAGAAATTTGAAGAGAGGAAGCTGGAATTTCTGACTCCATGTCCACTGAACATTGATACCTCCCCTAATAACCCACTACTTCCCAAAAGAAGTTTTTTCCATCTGTAGCTCAGGAAGTTGGAGAGTTCCTTATTGGCCTGTGTTGAATCTGTGTCCTATAGTGCCTCCTACTGGTGCTGGTTATATTACATGGAATCACAAAGAGTTTCTCCAATCTCTCTTCTTCTGGATAGCATTTAGGAATGATCATAGGACCCATTTTAGACAGTTTCACGGTCCCAGTTGTTCCCCTCTGAATGCACAGCAAGTTTTCTATAGCTTTCTTTGAATGTGGTTTCCAGAGAGTTTGAATCAGCACTGTTGGCATGAATCAAATACTGTTAACTTGAGGAGGATACATCCTTCCTTGCTCTAGATATTTTATCTTTTAAAACCTAAGATTTCATTAACTTTTCACAATGTTTGTGCCTCGCGACCTTTCCATTTAACGAAAACACTTGTGCCTTTTCCTCTACACTGCTCCTGACTTTTGACCCCTCTGATAATGTAGTTAAGATTTTTAAAACCACTGCAGGTCCTTACATTGATCTTTGTCAAATTTCATCCTGTTATAGTCAACCTGCCAAGATCTTTTGGGTCCATATTCTGTTATTAAGCTATGCAATATCCCACCCAACTTTGTGTCCTTCACAAATTTGATGAGTTCATATCTCCACCTGAATCATTGTTGAGAATGTCAAAACAGGAGAGGGCTGAGGATAAAGCTCCGAGGCACGCCAATGTGAGGTGCTAGCAGGATTGCTTAGTCATGTCTGCCATGCAGATGGAAAATTGGAAATGGAACCTGGGTGGAAAATATAGACTGGAGATTTAGATTTGAGAGTCATTCCCATGAGAGTTAAAACAACGGAAATGAATACGATAGAGAAGAAAGATAACAGAAGAGAAGAGCAGAACATACAAGTTAGAAACTTGAAAGGGGAGGAGGCGCTAAAGAAGGCAGAGAAGAGGTAGTCAAAGATGTAGAAGAGGAACCAGGAGAGACCAAGTTCATGGAGAGACATATTTCTAAGAAGAGGGGTCAATAGTGTAAGGTTGCAGAGCAGGTCTAAGAAAAGTTTGTGTATGTGTGTGTATGTGTGTGTGTGTGTGTGTGTGTCTATGTGTTTGGGGGACGGTGATGGAAGTATTAGAAGCAAACTCAAGTCCCAGTCCAACTCCAAATGGAGGTATTGGTAATGCTTTATTTCTAAAGCCAAGTGATGAGTAATGTTTTCATCACATTATTATTTATACCTTTTTTGCAAGTGGGAACTATTCATAATAAAAATATTTTTTAAAAAGAGTAAACAGGTAGTGTGGAAGTAGAAGTGCTAGCAATATATATATGTATATTTTGAGGTACCGGGGGCCGGGGATTGAACCGGGACCTTGTATGTGGGAAGCCAGCCTTCAACCACTGAGCCACATTGCCTTCCCTGAGTTGGTTTTTTCATTTGTTTTGCTTGTTAGTTTTTTGTTTTTTTTTTCCTCAGGAGGCACTGGGAACAGAACCTGGGACCTCCCATGTGGGAGGTGGGAGTTCAACCATTTGAGCCACATCTGCTCTCTATATTGTTTTTAGAAACAAAATTTTGGTGGTGAAAAGGAGAAAGACCAAAAGCTTAAGGTGGGTGAGGTTAGTGATCCTGCATATGTTTGTAGGATGAGGGGAAGATGCCAATGGGGAGGAAGAGCTTTGATATGGGGAAAAAGAAAGTAATCTCTGGAAGGGTAACAGGGAAGGAGATTAAAGATTTAGGAGGAAGAGTAAGTGCTGGGACTGAAAAAGGACAGAGATGAGGGAGTAAACAGGTGAAAATAAAGAAAAGATTTGAGGTGGAAAAGAAAGAATTTGGAGAAGGTGTCATTGGATGAGTTTCGTCTCGGCTAAGGGGCTGGTGGAGTCCATTGGAGATAAAGGTGTGTTGCAGGCTTGAGCAGAGAGGTTTGGAGCCACCTCTGGGAGGGGTGTGAGAGGGGCCAACAAGGAATGATTGCAGGAGGTACGAGGAGGCAGGAGTGCCAGCTGAGGTGAGAGGTGTGAAGGTGTAGTAGACGCAGCACCGTGAATGGGGACTTTCTCCAGTTATGCTCAGTGTCCTAGGAATAGAGGTGGGAAAAGCATACGGGTGGTGGTGGTGGTGATTCAGGACTGGGGGTTCTCTAGGAGAGGGGAGCAGTTTGGGGGTGCTGACCAAGTTCAAGCAGGGCAGGGGAAAACACACTCATTATCTTTATCCTTGGGAGAATCTTTGGGGGTGGCACTCCCCTCAGGGACCAAAGAGTGAGGGGTGGGGCAGCCTGCGCTTTGCAGTTTGCTGTAAGATTGGAGCCTGCCCTAGGCCCCGAAGCCTGTAACTGAGCCCCCAGAAACTGCCTATCAGTGTGGGACACCTGTAATGTGAAATGGGCTAAGGAAAATTTTTTACAGATTGATTTGTTTGGGGTGAAAGAAATCTGTTAATGCTAGCTTTCAGGGTAAGTCTAAAAGGTCTTCAGGATATATTTAAACAGTTTTCATATTGACAGTGAGATATTCTGGTTTGTATTCAGCCTTCCTAGCAGGAAGTAGCCTAGGACACAGCTAGAATTTGCCAACTTATTTTAACTTGACTTTAACTGCCACAGAAGCTGCTATGCAATAATGATTCCAAACCACACGCTCTATTTCTCTCCTGCAGAACCTTCGGCTAGAAACTTCCCTGCTGCTCTTGTGTTGAGTTTCGTTCTTTACTTATTAGGAATTCCACTGAGGGGGCCAGTTTTGGGAGCTCAGTAAATTTTGCCAGCATCAGGGAAGAAGGAAAAAGACTGACTTTAACACACTGAAAGGTGTTAAAAAATTATTTCTCCAGACTGGATGACAAAGAGTTGCAGTTCCAAACTTACTGCCCCCAGGAGTAGTTTTGCTGGAGTAGGAACAGCCAAACTGGTGGAGTTATTTCAACATCACAATAATACAAAGGAGTTGGAAAATACTTCTCTTGGAAGAATTTTAGAAATACAGGCTAGGGGGCTAAACGGCCACAAGATTGATTAAGGAAGTTGGGAATTGTGGGTTCTAATTCTGGGTTTTCTATGTGACTGGTGATCTCCCCTGAATGTTTTAGTAAATGGAGCTTCTTGCACATTTATTCCCCAAGTTTCCCCAGAGCCTGACACAAAGCCCGACGTAGTTTGTGTGCTTCATGGATTTAATAATGAATGAACCGCCATTGAAATAGAAAGTAGGTGGCTGCATGCTATTACGAAGTATTCACACTTGATAGCATCATTTCTTGGTTCTCCCTTATTAGGGAAAGGAAAACTGCAACAGCCATGATCTTGGTGAATAAGAGCATGGGTTCTGGAAGCAGACCGCTGGGAGTGAATCTCTGCCCCACTGCCTACTAGTCCCCTCTGAGCTATGGTGTCCTCATCTGTAAAAACGGAGACAATATCCCTATACCAACTTCATGGGCTAGTATGAGGGTAAAATGAGATAATATATGCAGAGCTCCTGGCATACAGTAAAATCTCCACGAGTGTTAGCTGTTATCATCTTTTCTTCCAATTCTCCCAAAGATTCCCTTCTGGTTCCCTTCTTGCAGCCAGAGGGTTTTTTTTTTTTTTTTTCAGTACTAGGGCTGGGGATTGAACCCAGGACTTCATATTTGGGAAGCCAGCGCTCAACCACTGAGCCACATTGGCTCCCCTGAGTTGGTTTTTTGTTTGTTTGCTGTTTGTTTTTGTTTTTTTTCAGGAGTCACTGGGGACCAAACCCGGTACCTCCCATGTGGGAAGCAGGCACTCAAGCGCTTGAGCCACATCTGCTCCCCCAGAGGTCTTCTCTAAGTAAACCAAATGTGTAGGGTGTCACTGCTTATAGAGAAGCTCCAAGGATCAATCAATTTACAGAACCGCTTAGCATCACCCAGCTCACAGTGCACATGCAATACTTGCTTACTGAAGAAATGAGCTTGGAAAGAAATTTACTGTCAGCTCCTGAGTGCTACAAAACATACAGATTAGTCTTCATGAGCAAGTAAGTTAAAGACTCACCTGTGTCAGGGAAGTTTTGGAACCTTAGGTTTGGAAAATATAATTATTCACCAAAATTAATGGACTTTCTGAGGTCAGTGGTTCTCAAATTTTACTATGTGAGTCTCCTGGTTAATTTAAAGATTCAGAATCAGAAGACCCGGGGCAGAGTCCAGGAGTCAGCATTTTAAGCCAATTTCCCACAACACTTTAGGGCAGCCTAAAGGCCTCCTCTGAGGCACTCTAGGGTTACCTAAGAATGTGACGAGTGCTCATCTAACTGCAAGAATATTTGTTCTTTTAGGTTTCCTTCTTTTTTCTCCTGTGGGTGAAAGTGTAATAGAATTGCAATTAGCTTCAGTTATAGATTGGCTGGAAGAATCTGCACCCAGGAAAGTTGTACAAGCAGGGAATACTTAAAGGATTTTCTGTGAAGATCTAGAGGTGTTTGAACACTCCACATGCCTGAAAAATACCCATAAGGGCTATTCTTTTGGATTGTTAAGCCAAGGACCTATCTGTTTCTCAGTATGACACTTCAGGAGGACTGCATTTTCTCCTTCAGGTTGAAAGAAATATTCTGCAAGGCCATTATAAATAATTCAAAATCCAAGAAAGCTTAATGTGAACCATAAGAATGTGATTGCAGTAGTACTCCAAGTCCAAGAAAAATGTGTGTAGATCAGCCTTAAAAATAAGTTACTTAGGAAATAAGTGCTAGGCCCATCCATCCACAGGGGGGAGGTTTCTGTGTATTTCTATGGCAGAGTTCTCTAGAAATAGATTCTCCCAGAGTCTGGACTCTGTACTTCTAACCTCCAGTTGAGGTCATCATGACACTGTGGCAGCACCCACCCCACTAAGCTGTTGTTGTAAATGTTGCCTTGAAAGGGTCTTAAGATTCAATTATTAATCACAACTAATTTAACAGGCTGTTGTTGCCAGGAATGAATATTTTTCAAGTTGCAAAGCTGGGATAAGCTGATCAAGGAGAATGATACAATTTCACTGGAAATACATTAAGCTTCCCACTCCTGTCTAAAGAGCTTATGGAGGTTCGCAATCGTACAGAGGAATGTGTGTTTGGGTGGATACATTTCTATTCACTACAGAGTAATTATGAAGAATTTATAAATCATAGTGAAACCATACTGGGCCTCAGCTTAGATAAAAATTTCCTGACTTGGAAGGAAGGACCAAGTTGCTATACTTTCTCTTTTTAAATCTCATTTAAAAGGTAGCCCCACAAATTTTACTTAGACAAATGCTGCTAAGGAAATGATATTTTCTGCATTTCATTCTGCTTTCTTTCTTTTTTCTGTACTAAAGCTATGAGAAACTACAAGCTTATTAATTTTCTTTTGAGGTGCCAGACTTCAGACAGGAGGGTGATAAATGACCTAAATCATTTACGATATGCTGGAAATATAGCCAATCTGTGATGAGTGTAAGAAGCTGTGTTCTTGAAGGGGATGCCTCATAATTAATGACTTGGCATCACCAAGGGACTCTCACACTGCCCTGTGCATATACAGGGTTATCCAAAACTGTGATGGGCGCTTGTCTAAGTGCAAGAATCTATTGGTTCTTTTATTTTTAGTTTCCTTCTTTTTTTCTCCTGTGGGTGAAATTACTTTCAGTCGTAGATTGGAAACTTTTCTCCCCAATGGACTAGAATTTCACCTCCAACATTGTATAAGGACGAATGGGAACATCTTCCAGTTTGGAAGACTATGAGGTGCAAGCAGGACCAGCAACATAATTTGTGGGGTCCAGTGCAAAATGCAAGTGTGGGGCCTGCTATTCAAAAAGCAGGAAAAAGTGCCGTCAAAGGTACTAAAATATAAAGTTTTTTCCTTTTTTCTCTGGTCTCTCCCTTGATTTGCCATACTATTTTTTTTTTTTTTGTTATTTAAATGTCATTCTAAGTAAATAAAAATTAAAAATGAAAATTATGAGCATGAATTTTCACCATTCATCTTTATATTGTGCAATGCTAATTTTAAATGCAAATATCAGGGCTTTCGTATGCTTCTGCGGAATCACCAGAATCACACCATTCGCATTTCATCCCCAAGACAAACAGAAGACAGACTCTGGAAGGTTGGAAGGAGGAAGAGAGGGTTTCCCCAGGCACACAGCTGGGAGCTCTCCCTTTGGAAGGGGATACTCGAGGACCCCACAGGCGCCCAGGAGCCCCTGTTCTGTGCTCACTCAGGACAGATGGCTGCTAGGATTCCTCCTCCTACCAGCGGCCAGACCAACGTCCTGGCTGGGGGTGGCCCTGGGGAGTTCCCCTCCCACTGGCTGTAACCCATGGCTGACAGGTGGCTCCCAAGGTTTTGCAGCCTCTGTACAAGGTAACTAGGTTGGGGCTGGACAATATGCGTAGGCCTCATCGAGTTGGGGCCTCCTGCTATGGGACTGCCATTTGCCCTGCCCTGAGACACTGCAGGATGGGTACCCCTGACCACAACTGTCCCCACCGGTGCCCAGCTTCTTTTCTGGGGCAGAGGGTGGAAGTGCTCATGAGCAGACACAGGGAGTGGGAGCCAGGCAGGGCCCAGGGTGCCAGCGGGGAAGGAGAGTAGGCTGAGAACCTGTTCTAGAGAGGCAGGGGAGGTGGGGAGAGGGAGGTGGGAGGCAGTGGGCAGCAGGACATCACGAGCAGCGTCTCCTGACCTCCCGGAACATGCTCCATTTTCCCAGCAGTCGTCGCTTACAAAACACAAATTCAAAGATAAAATTACTAATAATTTCAAAGCAGGGTCTGCAGAGCATTAAAGCTCAAGCCTGGGGCCCTTTTGAACATGGGACTCTGAGCAACTGTACTGGTCACACTCCCATGAAGCTGGCCCTGGGTACAGGAACAAAGGACAAGTAAGCGAGACCAAAGCCAGTGCCTCCCATCCACATGGCCAGCCTTGCCCAGTCCCAGCTCCCGAAGAGCGTCCTTCCTAATTCTGGGTGAACAGCTGATTTGCTCGCTGGACAAAAGCCTTCTCTTCTCTTTACTACAGCCCGACTTTCAACATTGTCCTCTTTTCTTTCACCCCCTGCCACCTGATTTCAGCGTAGCTGTTGAGGGCAGCAGGCTGAGCCTGTACTGGACAAGCTCGAGCTTAAAATTTGACATAATTTGTGGTTTCTCCTGGGATTTCCCTTTGCTGCTCTTGCCTTTCTTGCTTCCTTTCTCTCTCCCTCTGTCAGGGTGAGGGGAAGTCTGGTTCTTCATGATATTTTATAGGTAATTAAGGTGGCATTCACTGCCTGGCAGGGTGCGTGTGGGTTCACGGTCAATGCAAAGGCTTTTTGAGCAACTCACAGGTGCCTGCTTTTCAGGACTGTAGGAGGCCTGACAAGGCGAGGAGCTGTGGGGTTCTCACACACAGGGGACAGCATAATCACGCTGGCTCTGCTGGTCCTGGCACGGCGGCCACGCTCTGCAAAGGCAGATGGTGCTGAGGCCACTTCCCCTGGAGCCCAGGTGAAAGCAGCATGCGACTCAGTGCTGGACAAGAAAGTAACAGGCCCTGGATCCCCTGAGGGTGAGTTTTTACTTGTTGATCAAGAACATCACAGTACCCTGCATGCTCTAGAAAGTCCTAAGAGAAAGGGAGGGAGAGGAGAAAGAGCCAGAGAAGGCAAAAGAGGCATGGAAAAGAGGATGGAAGGAAGGAAGGCCATCTGCCTTTTTCTTTTCTTTCTCTTTTTGCCAGCTCTACCCACATGATTAGAAAAGGGCAGCAGCTTGAACCTGATAAAGATACTGCTTCCAAGCAGCCAACATCTTTGCAGTGCCGATGCCTAGGACATGTTTGGGAATCCTCCATCTTCGGTGGCTACAAGGAGCATCAGCCCCGAATCTCTTGCTCTGCTCCTGTCAGATTCTTGCAAACATGACACTGCATATTTGTCTTCTTGGAGTACATCCCAATGAATTAGCACCTTGTAAAGGTGTGGGTGCTCAGATGAGAAGTATAGGGAAGGGTTGAATGGGGGGTGGCCGGGTGGGAGAGTTAAGTGGGACAAAAGAACACAATGGCAAATCTCTTCTGGAACCTTCCAGTAGGCTCAGTGTTGTGGTGAGGAGAGTTGGGACTACTTATTCACTAGAATTGTCACGAATATGAGCTCTATTTTCCCTGGGTGATCAATACACTGGCCATGTAAGCCAAGAGTACCCACAGCCTCAAGTTTTGAAAACCTTTTCTTCTCCTCTATCAGTATGATAATCCACTACCCTCTTGGGTTCTGTTGGGAAAACACCACTAAACCTCTAAGTGTTTGAGAAAGGAGTGGAAAGGGCAAGTTGCTATCCAATGGACTCAACCTCAAGTGAAGGCACATGGCTGCTGGGTCAAGACCAGGGCAATGCCCCGGAGAACCCAGACTCACAAGAAGACATCACCATGTTCAGAAAACAGCCAGCCACAGGCTTCCTGTTCTTTCTGCTCTCCTAGTAATTAGTTTCTCCTTCCAGAGAAAGATTTCATGTTTGGAATATGATATGGCCTCCACTGAGCTTTCCCTCACAGCAGCAGCAAAATCTAACTTGTCAGTAGAACCACCCCCCACCCCACCCCCCAAGACCTGGAGTACTCTGATCTCTTTACTCAAATCTCATTGACAACCAGCGAGATATGAGAACAATATTTACCTCCAATCCATCTCTGTGAGAGAAGATGGCCCTGCTCTTTCTAGAGCAGAATCTCTCTTGGCTGCCTAGGGCTGCTGTAACAAGGAACGACAAACTAGGTGGCTTAAAAGAACAGAAATCTCACAGTTCTGAGGCTAGAAGCAAGGTGTCGGCAGGGACACCTGAAACCTGCAGGGAGAATCTTTCCTTGCTTCTTCTAGCTTCTGTTGTTTGCCAGCAATCCTCGGTGTTCCTTGGGTTGTAGATTCATCACTCTACGCTCTGCCCCATCTGCCTCATGTGGCCTTCCTCTCTCTTTCTGTCTTTTCTCTTTTTAAATCTCTTCTCTTTTAAAATGATGCCAGTCATAACGGATTAGGGCCCCCACTTTAATCACATCTTCAAAGACCATATTTCCAAATACAGTCACATCTACAGGACCAGGAGTTAGGACATGAACAAATCTTTTTTAGGGGCACAATTCAATAACCCCACCTTCTCAAAATGGTGGTCAGAATTACATGGAAAAATTACTATAAAAGCAGATTTCTGCATCCCCACTGTAGAACTGCCCAATCTCTGTGGGCGAGGTGTCAGAATCTACATTTTAAATATGTTGAGAGTTTGTAATGTTTTGTGCACAGCCGTTTGAGAATCATTGTTTAGAGCAGAGGCTTGCCTCAGAATCGCCTGGGGGGCTTGTTAAAACACAGATTGCTGGGCTTTCCCCCCAGAGTTTCTGATTCAGTAGTTCTGGGTTCCGCCTCTCTAACAAGTTCCCAGTGATGCTGCTGGCCTAGGGAACACATTTTGAGAACCACTGGCTTGGCACAATTAAAAGAAGTTTAGTCTTAGGTTGCTCAGGTGTAACTTTCTTCCTGCAGCATTCTAGGGACGCCTTCAGGAACAGAGAGTGGGAGGCGGTGGCAGTGGTGGACTTGTTTTCTGCCTCTCCTAGGTGACTGTCTGGGGAAGCAGGCAGGACCATCCACCCCAGGGGCCTGGCTGGTCTAAGCAGGAACCCCAGGGAGCAAACCTGGGTTTGGGTGTGTCTTTGTCAGACAGCTGGGGTCCTGGTGGCTGGCTCTTTAGACTCTCAGGAGCACAATTTGGTTATAAGTAAAAATGGGATTACAGGTCGGCTCAAGGGCAAGACTGAACGACTGGCCAAATCTAGAGCTTCCAGTAGATACCAGAACTAAGCTGGAATAAGCTGAAGCATGAAGAAGGCAGAGTCCTCACACCATGGCTAACCCAGGAAAAAACACCTCTAAAAAGCCGCCTGGGCATAGTCGCATGACGACAGGCCAACGGGCCCCCCTGACTAGTATTTCAGGGGTCTCAGGTCACAGATGCTCCCTTTCCCCCAGGTAGAAAGATTGCAGGCTGAGCCCTGTACAGGCCACTGTGAATGAGCTTGGCAGCAGCCTGCGACTCCGGTCTCTTCTGCAGACACCTGCCGTTTCCAATTTGGCCACTAGAGGTCTCAGCAGGACAATGATTGTTCTAAGAAAGGGCCCCTGAAAGCACCTAGGAGAAACTGGAAAAATTATCCCACTGGTTGACCTGTTGTTCAGGGGGCTCTTGGGTAAGGGGAAAGATCAGATGAGAAAGGAGCTTGGTGACCTCTACCCAGCATTGCCAGTGGAAGGCTGGTCTTAGGGAGTTTCCCAAGGATGCCATTTTCTTCAAACAGCACTACAGTTGTCGTGGGAGAAGGAATGGCAATGCTAGGGCAGTGATGGGTTGCCAAGAAGGAGCTGTAGGTCTCCACCATAATTTCCAACAGCCGCTCCTTCTAAATGACGTGGTCAATTAGCACTTTTGTATCTTATGTAAAGTGTCATGCAAAGGCAGCGTCAAGTGTCCCCTTGCAAAACGCTTTCAGCTAGATAGGCTGCCTCTAAGCTGCTTCTTTGACAAAATTTTGGAGCAGAAATTCTACCCCAGTAAGCCTTTCTGAGGCTCTTTACAATGCTGTATTTTTTGCCAGCAGCATTAAAACTCAAGAAGTGCACAGGAAATTGTCCACTTCTGTGATTTCCCCCACCCTGCCATAGCCTGTCCTGCTCCTCCAACCCAACTTTGAGTTTGTGTCAGCTCCAGGAAAGGCTGCTGCAGAGATGGCTATTTTGGAAAATGTTGCACTTAAAAAGAAGTACATGTTTTAAGCCAAACTTGATATATGGAAAGCATAACTGGCCAAAATATGAAATAAAGTGTTGATACTTTATGAAAAGATTCATCATAAGACTTCCTTGGATTTACCATGAAAAAAAAAATGCTTAGGTTCCAAGCTAATGAGAAATTTTAATAAGGAAAACTGTGTGTGTGTATGTGTGGGGGTAAATGGGAATGCTGTACTTTCTGCATGATTTTTTTGTCAACCTACAACTGCTCAAATAAAAAAATAAAAAATAACATTGCTTATTTGGTTGATACCTGTATTTCCACAATTTTGTATAAATTAGGGGTGCATCTCAAAACTACGCTGGAAGCTGGCATGTGTGAGTCTCTAATTTTGCCTCACTGGGTTTCAAATTATTTTCTGATTGTCTCAGAGACTTCACAGGCCCTGTTACCTCTGTAAACAATACAATAAAAGGAGAAGATGTAACCTTGCTCATTACTGGGTCTCATTAAATTCCAGAGCTCTAGTCATTGGTGTCTTGGGGGAGCAGAGTAGATACCAGCCAGCAAACCCCAAACTGCAGAAACTGGAATATTTGAGATGACCAAACCTGGAGTTTGCCACATCTCCCTCAATTGGATAGGTCTGTGTAAAGGGGGCAGGCTACTCCCTTCTCATCCGTACCTTCTCCCTGCCCTTGTTCTTCAGTTAGTAACCAAGACTCACGGGGTTCTTGTTCCCATAGGCTGTCCTCATTTGCATGGTCTAACTATAACTTTTTCTATAATCTTACAGTGGGAAGTGAATTCTTCTGGGAGGAAACTACATGAAAAGCAGCTTGAGGTTAATAAGCAAACTGAGCATCATGTGCTTTTTAAAATCAGCTGCTCTCAGATTCATTTTACAGATGAGGAGCCTGAGGTCCAGAGAGGTGCCGTGACTTTTCCCAGCTCACTCGGATATTTAGTGGCAGGGCCAGGGCAGGGTCCTAGCCTAGTGTCCTTCTTGGGCTCTTTCATTTTCATTTCCTCCTAAAAATGCTCTCCTGGCTTTGTGCAGGGTCCTCTCCCAGAGAGAAATGAGCTGGGACAATACACTGATGAGACACTTTGATGGAAGGAGGAGGATTGAGTTTTAATCTGGGCTCTAACCCATCTTGGGCAAGTTACTTTTCCTCTTGCGGCCTCAGTCATATTCTGTGAATTAAGGGGTTTGTAGCAAACAGTTCATCTCTAAGGTCCCTCCAGTATCCTGTAAGTGTCTAAAGGATGGGTTGGGGTGTCAATGCTGCAGGGGCTTGGGTAGAGCTCAGTCACATCTCATGAGAGCTCCTGTAATGTTAAATTCTGTCATCTCTGACAGCTTACTTGGAAAGTTCCCTCCTAATTCCCATTCAAACACACTCGCACTGGAAACTCCAGGGAACTTGAGAACAAGAGGCAGTTCCAAACGTGAAGTCACGGTCAGGTTGGGTGAAGTCTGCGCCATAAGATAGGGTCATGTTGTAAATGTTCCAGGTACAGTCTTAGGCACAAGCATCTCTTCCCCAAACTTACTTATTTTGTAAATCTAGTTTATTATATAATGAATTCATGCAAAGTGGAAATACGGTTTATGCAGAATCAAAGAACACCAGAAGGAATTGTGTGTGTATGTGGGCAATTAAGGGCCAATCTAGCCAATATTTGCCTTAAAAGTCACTATCCTTTTTCCTTCATAATCATGGGCTTGTTCAATATACATATATGTGTCCATCACAGACCTATGTACAGAAAGAACACTAAATGGGAAGGGTACCACTTCTCTCCATGGCTCCCGTGGGCCCCGTTACATGGCACATTGGTACCTCCACCCCTGCAAAGACTCAAAGGGCAACGATGCACTTAAGGCTGGTCGGAGGCCCCAGGAGGAGGGCACCACATAGCCAAGGCGTGCTGCGGGCAACTGGGGCCTGCACAGAAAAGCCCACATGGCCTCTTCCCACACTTTGGAGAAGTGTGTTGCAGTGAGAACGTGAACACATGCCTAGAATTCTAAAGGTGACAGTCTGAGGGCTCGTTGTCAGAGGGCACCAACCAGATGCAATTTCCCTGGATTTCCCAGCTCCTTCCCAGGGAGATGTCAGGCTGCAGCTACAAGTGCTTTGGTTCTTACCCGTGTGCCAGGGATTGTGGGAGAGGAAAGCACAAATATAAAGTCAGAACAAAGACACAGGATCCATTGCTTAAAAAGCCATGGTTCATGCGGTCCAAGCGCCAAGCGCCAAAAGCGGGAACCAGCGGTGAACAGCGGAGAGGACATGCGGGAACGATAGGCAGAAGCGCACAAGACACAGCTTAACCCACGAGGAGCCATGCTCACACTTACATGGTTTGGTCTCACACTACCTTAGTTTGCTTTAAGCATTTCCATCATCTGAGAGTTTGGGAGGGAAAAACAGAATTGTTAAAGGTAACTAAATTAAGAGCTCACACCTTATTTTTAAAGATTAAAAGACACAATGTCATTCTTGGGCATTCCATTCACAGTGTGCAGAGAGACAAGAGTGGTGGTTCACCGTGACTAAGAGGACAACCTTGAGAGTCGGACTGCCTGGGTTCAAATCTTGGTTCTGTCACTTGCTAGCTGTGTGACTCTGGGCAAGGGTCTCATCTCTCTGTGCCTCAGCTTCCTCGTCTGTAAAGTGGGTCTAATAGTAGCACTTACCTGGTAAGGCTGTGGTGAGGGTGGAATGAATTAATGCATATGTAGTCTGTGCAACAGTCCCGTTTAATACTAAACATTATCCAAGTGTTAGGCATCATTGCTGTTATTCTTTTCATCTTTGGCTTCCTTAGACAATACCACCCAGACAAGAGGAGCGAGAGTTTAAAGAAAGCCAAGGGCTCAGAAGGAATTTCAGATATTCAACAGGAAAAACAATAAGAGAAACCAGAACATTCAGGAGAAAAAGACAAATTTAGAAATGCATGGGTTGAACCATGCTTCCATGTGTCATTATAATTATTTTCCTACGAGGGCGTTATTTCAAATCCTGGATTCTCTCAAAGGAATGCAGTCCAGCTTTTTAAGAAAGATTAAAAAAGGTCAATTACACACACACGGACCAATTAGAACCCTAACACCTGGTTCATACTGGACAACGCCAGGCTATGTACGTATCATCAGGTTTGCCCTTTGGATTGATGTCATCTTGCATTTTCTAAATTGCTTCCATAAAGAAGGAGAAAATAACGAGGAGAACATGTTAGGTTTTGTAACCTAGCCTTTGTGACCTTTGCCAGAAAGGGTGAGTTCCCAGCTGCCTCCTCAGGCAAGTCTCCCTCCCTGAGACGTGGATACCACGCGATGCCAGGCTGCCAGCTGGGTGCATTCTTAAGCTAAGCAATGAATGTGCATGTGTGTATCTGTGGCGTCCACGATGTTGTGCTCTGAGAATTACTCTGCTTTGAGCAGGGCTTTAACCCAGGTGATATTTTCACGTGCAAATGCATCCCAGAGTTGAATCCTCCTCAAGCTGAGTTAAGCTGGGCTTTTCTCTCTCAGGCAGCCTTTCACTATGTCGTCCACACTGCTGGGACTGGTTAAGACTGCCGGTGACCACAGCCTCATTTAACTGGCAGGGGAAATGGCTTTCTAAAGACACACTTAGATCCTTTTCTATCATGGGTCCTGTTTCAATGATTATATGCTCAGTTTTGGAACACAGAGAGACACCTTGATCTATTCAACACCTTTTTGAAGAGATGCTATTTATGTCATCAAAATGTTGCTCAGACAAAAGGGCAAATGGGGGAAAGAGGCAGAGGATTCTTAGAGAAGCAAAGGGATGTTCAAACAGTAAAGGTAGGTCTGATGAACTGTTTGCAGAAATGGAGACCTTTAAACAGAAAAATTATGTAATTCTTCAAATTTATAACTAGGATGGGAAATACAAGGTGATTTCAAAGGAAATAATTTCAAATAAGTCATTATCTTGCTTTGGAGGGCTTCACGTTCCTGAAAGAAGGTCATTATTTTGACAGAAGAGATAGAAGCCGTCATGCTTTTCTTGTTGGTGGGCAAGAAATTCCACGTCACCTGGGGGGCCAACGGGCCAATCAGGCCAGCAGGATGACTGGAGTCTTCGATATAGTGAAAACAGCCATGGGGGGGGGGCAGGCGGGGATCCTGTACAGTGTGAGTTAAAGCAAAGGGTTCAGTGGCTGTAGCTTGCATCTAAGTTCTGCTCTGGGTCCCAGGGCCCAATTCTTTCCCAAAGCAGGCACCCTATATTCCCAGGTGTAAGTCATCAGGCTGAGTTTCAGTGGGTTGCATATGTAGGAAAAGGGTTAAAATAATAGGTTCTATTAGAGGCACTAATGTCTGAGGAACCTTGAGAGTATTCTGGTTACAGTATAGAGTTATATGCTTATAACACATAGTGTTATAGTATAGTATAGAGTTATACGCTTATAATCACATAGTGATTGTGTGTGCGTGTGTGTGGGGAAGGGGGGCAGGCAGAGCAGACATGTTGGTTGTAGGTAGTAGGAAAAAGTTGAGGAAAAGATTTTAATCCTCTCTAGAAGTAGACTCTAAGAGGGATGAAATATTCATGGAAGTGGAAGGAAGGGAGCATATAGAGAGAGGAGGAGAGGAGGCGAGCAATTAATTTGAGGAAGGGCAGGATAGGGAGTGGCTCACACTGGCTGTGCAGCATGATGGATGGAGCTGGACTCACCCTCTTTCATTTCTCCCTCGCTTTCTCTGGTGTTAGGGGTGGAGAAACTGCTTGCCTTGAGATTTAATGATACAATAGAGGGGGGGAAATGAGGACTACATCAATAAAGTATAATTCTTTTGAGGGAATATAAAATACCCTACTCTCTGCTCGAGTTAATAAGGGGAATATAGAACTCTAGTTAACTGATGCAAAAATTATTTAAAAGATTCTCTCCATTTTATATTATGGCTAGTAAAAAGAGGCAACTGAGAGAAACAGGTGAGAGATGGTCAACAGGTAGAGATACACAGAAGAAGGAAAAAGAAAAAGATAAAAATGAGATCTTCACACAGAAAGATACGTAGAAAAGGATACATTGTGGCTCAGGGACAGCAATATACAGGTGCCCGAAGAAACACACAGAGCACATAATCCATTATAAGAGATCTTAGACCTTCATGAATCAATATTATTGTCTGGCCTTGCTACATTTTCCACAATTTAAAAAAAATTTTCCTGTTGCACATTTCAATATTTAGGCATAAATGAGGTTGCAGTGTCTTCATCCATGCCCTGAGGATGGAGGAAATAAGTTGAGTTGAAGACAAGCTTTATGCAGAACGTGGAATGGAGCCCATTGTGGAAGGTTCTGTCTTAGCCACATGGTAAGGTCTCAAGACAAACCTCTTCTGGCTCCCTCTGACTCCTGAGAATGATCCTTCCGACCATAGCTATATTCCAATTAGAGCCAAGGCAATGGGGCATACTTTAGGTGCATCTTTCCAAAAGAGTGGAAGTGGATTCGTTAGACAAAAGGCACAACATTACCCCTACCAAAAGGCAGCGGTGGCTTGATGGTTCCAACCAGATGTGTCTGCTGCCCGCTTTCCCCTTTGCTATGACTCTGCAGACAGGATTTTAACATCAGTTCTTATATTGGAGACCTTTGAATGTTCAGAGGGCTCACTATAGGAATCACTTCTATCGTAGTAGATCCAGTATCAGTTTGTGATTTCATTCCTTAAATAAGTTTATTTATAATACTCAAAACCAGACAGTCTTTTATGTTGGTATTTGAATCACTCAAACTTGAGTGAACAGATGTCTCATTCATTTGTAACTTTAGAAAAACCCCTAAAATGTCCCTCTGAGAAAGTATTTCCTTCATAGATGAGTGATTGACACTAAGTTCTGGGGGGCTGATGTTGGTGTGGTGTGGTTTAATTTCCTGCTTCCTTGGTGGTAGTAATAGGAGGAATGGTGGGTGTTGGTTGATTTTTTCCTTCAAATGCATCACCTCCTGGGCCTTCAGTACTCAGAGGGGGAGGATAGCAGTGAAAACTATAAGTAAAATAGAGTCCTAGTGAAAATAATTTTTATTTGAGAGGCCTTTCAGAGAATAACTAAAAGAGTGCACTGTAATTTATTGTTAGAATCGCAGAAATCTAGAGCTGAAGCAATTTTGGTAATTAATTATCAAGTCCACTAGTCTCATTCGTTTTGATTTTTTAAAAATAGAGAACTTGCAGGTTTATAGAAAAATCATGCAGAAAATACAGCGTTCTCATATATTTCCCCCATTATTATCCCTTTGCATTAGTGTGGTACTCTTATTATAGTTGATGAAACAATATTATTATAATTATACCATTAACTATAGTCCAAATTTACATTAGGATTCAATGTTTGTATTGTACAGTCCTATGTTTTTTTTTTAAAAACTTTTTATACTAGTAACATATATACAATCTAAAATTTCCCCTTTTAATCACATCCTAATAGATAATTTAGTGAAGTTAATTACATTTACAATATTGTGCTATTGTCACCACCATCCATTACCAAAACTTTTCAATCACACCAAACAGAAACACTGCAGAAATTAAGCATTAACTCCCCATTCCCAAACCCCATCCTGGCCCCTGGTAACCTATATTCTAGTTTCTGACTTATGGATTTGCTTATTCTTAGTATTTCATATCAGTGTGATGATACAGTATTTGTTCATTTGTGTCTGGCTTATTTCACACAACATGTTATCATATCAGAACTTCATTTCTTTTTATGCCTGAATAATAGTCTCTTGTATTTATATACCATATTTTGTTTATCCATTCATCTGTTGATGGACACTTGGGTTGCTTCCATCTTGTGAATAACACTGTTATGAATGTTGGTGTGCAAATATCTGTTTGAGTCCCTGCTTTCAATTCTTTTGGGTATGTGCCTAGAAGTGGAATGGCCAGGTTATATGGTAATTCCGTACTTAAACCTTTCTGAGGAACCACCAAACTGCCTTCCACAGAGACTAAACCATTTTACATTCCCACCAACAACAGAGTGTTCCTATTTCTCCACATCCTCTTGGACACGTGTAATTTTCCATTTTTTAAATAGTAGCTATTCTAGTGGGCGTGAAATGGTATCTTGTGGTTTTGATTTGCATTTCCCTAATGGCTAATGATGCTGAGCATCTTTTCATGTACTTTGATAAATGTCTATTCAAGTTTTTTGCCCAGTTTATTAATTAAAAAAAAATTTTTAGGAGGTACCGGGGATTGAACCTGGGACCTCGTACATGGGAAGCAGGCACTCAATGAGCTACACTCACTCCCAATTTGCCCACTTTTAAATGAGATTGTTTGTCTTTTTGTTGTTGAATTGTAGGATTTCTTTATATATTCTGGATTTTAAACCCTTATTGAGTATGAGGTTTCCAAGCCACGATCACGGAATATCATTCCCTTTATTTAGGTCTTCTTTGATTTCTTTCAGCAGTGTTTTGTAGTTTTCCATGTACAAGTCCTTTACATCCTTGGTTAAATTGATTTCTAGGTATTTCTTTTAGTTGCTATTGTAAATGTAATTGTTTCTTGATTTCCTGGTCCGATGGCTTATTACTAGTGTAGAGAAACACTACTGAATTTTGTCTGTTGGTCTTGTACCCCGCCACTTTGGCTGAATTTGTTTCTTAGCTCTAGTAGCTTTGTTGTGGATTTTTCAGGATTTTGTCTATATAAGATTATGTGATCTGCTAATAGGAAAGGTTTTACTTCTTCCTTTCCAATTGGGATGCCTTTTATTTCTTTTCCTTGCCTAATGGCTCTGGCTAGAATTTCCAGAACAATGTTGAATAACATGATGACAGTGGTCATCCTTGTATTGTCTTGATCTTAGAGGGAAAGCTTTTTGCATTTCCCTAATGGCTAATAATTCTGAATATCATATTGAGTATGATGTTAGCTATGGGTTTTTTATATATGCCCTTTATCATGTTGAGGAATATTCCTGTTTTTTAAGTGTTTTAATCAAGAAGGGGTGATGGATTTTGTCAAATGCCTTTTCTGTATCAACTGAGATGATCATGAGCTTTTTCCCTTTGTTCTATTAATATGGTGTGTTACATTAATTGATTTTCTTATGTTGGACCATTGGTATGCTTGGGATAAATCTCATTTGATTAGGGTGTATAATTCTTCTAATGTGCAGTTGGATTTGGTTTGCTAGTATTTTGTTAAGGCTTTTTGTATCTATGGTTATAAGAGATATTGGTTTTTGGTTTCCTTTTCTTGTGGTATTTTTATCTTGTTTTGCTATTAGGGTGATGTTGGCCTCAAAGAATGAGCTAAGAAGTGTCCCCCTCTTCACTTTTTTGGAAGAGTTTGAGCAGGATTGGTGTTAGTTCTTCTTGGAATGTTTGGTAAAATTCATCAGCGAAGCCATCTGGTCCTGGTCCTGGGCTTTTCTTTGTTGGGAGATTTTTGATTACTGATTCAATCTCTTTATTTGTTATTAAGGTATTGAGATCTTCTATTTCTCCTTGAGTCAGTGCAGGTAGTTTGTGTGCTTCTAGGCATTTGTGCATTCCATCTAAGTTAACCTCATTCGTTAGCTTGCAGTTGCTCATCGCATCATGTTAAAAATCCTTTTTATTTCTGAA
>JAQZBX010026229.1:0-29052 GCA_029593785.1 Cabassous unicinctus
TCTCTCTCTTAGGTAAGATAGGAATGTTAGTTGAGGCTGGAATTGGATATTTCCTTACTCCCACTGCCCACTTCAAAGACTAGAAGGGACTGGGGTTTGGCATCAACCTTCCCCCATGTGAAAGGCTAGAATGGATCTGGAGTTCAGTTTTTCTCATGTTGGTTAGGCTCAGGTAAAACCCAAGTCTGATAGTCTTTGGTAAAACAGTTTATTTTGAGGGCTGTCATTTGTTAAAGAGAACAGACCACTCTTGGCATATTTCAAAATGGTTGCTTTCTCCTTTCCCTGTTGGAAACACAAGGGGAATTTTCTCTTTTCTTCACTTGAGAGCCTGGTGAGGCTCTTAGACACAAAACTCAGGAAAGTCTGACTGCTACCCCCTTACAACTGGGCCCTTACCACTGGAAGAGAGCTTCTGTTCTTGGCCTTCTCCTCTAGGCATGCCACGGCTCTCTTATCCATCTGTCTCCTGTTGTTGGACAGAATGCATATGCTGTGACCTCAATTATCTGATAGATCTAAGAAGAGCTGTTGTTTTTCAGTTTGCTCAAATTGTTTTCTGGCTGTTGGGATGGAAGTGAGGCCTTCCAAGCTCCTTACATGTCCTAACGGGGAAACCAAAAGTCTTCAGTTTTTGTTATCGTATTTTTCCATTCTCAAATTTCCATTTGGTTTTTTCTTTGTCTTCAATTTCTTTGCTGTGACTTTTTTTATTTTAATGTTTCAATTATATTTCCAATTATTTCTTGAAATATTTTTGAGTGCTATAAAATCTTTGTCAGATAATTAAAAAATATTTCATTACAGTTTTGATGTCTGTTGATTGTCATTTCTCATTCATGTTAAGATTTTCTTTTTGGCGTAAGTGGTTTTCAGTTGAATCCTGGATATGTTGGGTATTGTAAACTCAGGGTCATTTAAATATTGTTTTAGAAGACTTTGGACACCATGCCAGTGGGAGAAGGGATCTCCATATTTTTACTGCCAGGTGAAGGTTAAAGCCCAGTTTCCACACTCAGGCAATATTGACACCCCGGGGTTGAGGAGCACTTATTAGTAATGGGTGGTAGTGGGAATTTAGGCTCTCCACTCTCCTGATACCACCTTGGCTGCAACAGGCAAAGGTACTTCATTACTGCTTCCCACATGGCTTTCACTGATACAGTGGCATAAGGGAGTTTTTACCCCTGGACAGTGCTGAAATGATTCTCTCTACTCTTTGGAGTAGAGCAGTTATTGACTAAAAGTTTTTTGTCTTGCTTTCAATCCTTTGGATAGCACGAGTGGGCTTTTCTAGTTGGTGTTTCAAGTTTGGCAGCTTCCCTTGAACACAGTGTGAGATTTATGAGGCAAAAAGAAAAAAAAAACCTCAGGGAATTCAAAGCCATCTTTTACCTTAAGTTCCAAGGTCCTTATCCAGTCTGCCTTCTTCTCTCCGCCTTTCAGAGTCTTCCTATATTTGTTTTGTCTATGATGTTAACTGTATTTAGGAGGGTAAGTATGGAAAAGTGTGTCTAAATGGCTACTCTATCTTTCCAAAAATAACTCTTGAATTTTCAGGTAAACAATTATATTACAGAAATTCAAATTTCCTAAATATTTAGATTTAAAATGCAACAGGACTTAGAAGTGATGCTACAAAAAAAGTCTACTGAATTTCAAAGGTAGCGTTAAAAATCATTAGTGAAATTTTGATGCTCTACAATTTTGTTCTAAAATGCAGAGTTATAGTAAACGAAGGTTTTGATGCCACTGTCAGAGTTACAGTCTTCCTTGCACCTGGTCCTTGGAATGTTCACATCTCCCATTTCAAGGCAGGAAAGGCAGGTTGGGGAGAAGCAGCTGAGCAGCCACGACCTACCTAACCCACAGGGAGTAGATTCTTGCCAGAAAGTGTCTAAGGCAGTGTCTAAGCAACCTAATCAGCTTTCCCCACCACCCTCCACCAGTAAGAAGACAATTTTCATTTCCACATACATTTAAGGGAAGGCAATCTGTGTAACTTCATTTCATTTCAATAAATGTTTATTGAGCATCTTCTTCATGGCAGGCAATTTGCTTTCTGTTTGGAGATACAAAGTCTATAAGGAATTGGAGTTTTCTATGTCCCCTAAGAAAGCTCATGGTCCAATCTTTCAAGAAGTAGCAAATCCTTGTTTTGCGAGGTAGTGACTGTACGGAGGTATATCAGTCCTGTGGAAACCTTGGCAGAGGTTGGAGGCAAAATGCAGCCAAGAGAAAATAACATTTGAAACTCATCATTGCAAAGCAATCCCCTCTTCCCAAAAGGGGAATCCAGAAAAAGAGGAAATCATTTTTAAACACATGGACCTATTTTTTATTGTAAGATGAAGTTTTCTTTATTGGCATTGTTCACTTTTTCCTCCAAGAGCACCCTAAAAAATCCCACTTTCAATGACCTCATGCTGCTCCATAGTTGTGTTAAATAGTCTTGCAAATTTCATCCCTAGCAGTTAGTGATTTGATCTTCCCCATATCAGTAATACTTATAGTTTGAAAGCAGATGCAACTGCTGGACTTTGCTAATTCCAAGGTTAGTGATAAAATTTCAACATTCTGACACTTGAATGCTGGAGAAAATCTGATATATAGAAAGAATTTTAAGAACCTAGTTAAATATTTATATGATTATTTCCACATTTAAGCATCTTAACCAGCAAAACTGAAAGACAACAATAAAGAGAAAAGGAAGGTGTGAGAGGAGGGAATAAGAAAAGGGGGGAAGCAGGAAGAATGAGGAGAAAGGAAGGGCTCACTTGAATGCTGCCTCTCAAAGATGCATTGAGGTGGGTTGGTCAATTGATAGTTATTGCACACCTCCAATTTGCCTGATGTTGGGGATACAGTGTCAAAGTAAAGGGACAAAGTGCAAGGTAAGGCCAGCTTCATGGCTGTGTGACTTATGCAGTTGTTCTGGGTCTTGTCTCTCAGTGGTCCTTGTGCTTGGTTTAGTACTCTGCTTCATGTAAGTTTATCTTTCAACTTGTGTTTTTATAAGTGAAGTTCAATGGGACAGTGAGCCATGCACTTGAGCAGAGGAGATACGCGTGCACAATGTGCGCCTGCAGTGCCTGCTGCCGGATTTGCACGTAGTATTTGCAGTGCTCTAAGGGCACAGAAGTCCTGCATATGCATGAAATTTCAGCCAGACACAACACAAGTGCAAGGTAAATATTTAGTAAGTTGGGGCACTGAGAGACCTGAGCTTTCCATCCAAACCAGACCTTGCTGTAAACACAGAAAAAAAGACCATGGCAACCTAAGAAATACTAATAACCAAGGAAGCCTATTATACCCTTTCTGACTCATGTTACTCCCCTCTTTTAGGCAACCAGTTACACTGAGTGATGGCATAGAAAGAAAGGAAAAGTAGAGCAGCCCATTGCTCCTTTTTTCAAGTGTTTCTTATTCATCAGCCAAACATAGAATGTTCACTGAACAAATGTATATCAAAAAAGTGAAATAAAAAGAGTTGAGTTTGTTTTGTGCAGCATTTCCATTCTTCTGGTAAGAACAAAATGCATATTCATATACAAGCTCTGAATTATGAATTGTGTAAATTCAGTGATTCCAAAATTACAAGACAGAGAATATGCAAGTTAGATAGCTTACATGTGCTTTTAAATCTGGCATTGCACAAAAGGTGAATGGTAGAGGTCATGCTAATAATCTAAATTTTTGTATTTTACTTACTTTGGAAGACATTAATATCAAATAAAAATCACCATGACAAGTCGAGAGAGATCACAAAAGAAAGTAAAATGCCTATATTTTGGCACCTTAATGGCACATTTTTCCTGCTTTTTAAACGAGGGATCTTACATTTTCCTTTTGCACTAGGCCCATGAATTATGTAGCTGGCCCTGATCCCAGGCTAAATGGACTTAGAGTCTAATGAGGAAGAACGGTTTTGCTCAGCTATCGGCCAATTTTGTGACGTGCTCTCAGGGACTGTGCTGAAGAATATGATCATGACCATCTTGCCTTCTCATTGTGACTGTTTAGCCTTGGGAGGAAGGAAGGAAGAATCATTTCATATTTATTAACATATGTGACTTAGAGATGTTTGGAGGAATGACTAAGATTTTTTTATATGCTTATAATTAATGAGAGTCATAAATATATTCTGGCTTTACTATTTTCACGAGAAGCCATTTAAAGATAAACTCATTTGTTGCAAGTCCCCATTTTTAAATTAGGGAGCCATAATTTCTGAGATGGTAAACCAGTGAAGGGCAGACAATTGATTTTGAAAAAGAGGTGAGGCAGACATCCTCCATTCTATCTTACCTGAGAAATCCCTGAATGAGGGAAGGCAGGCAGGGCCCAAAACAAAACGAAAACAAAAATAAAATCCCAACAGGTTTTCTACTCTTTTTTTTCCATCTCTTTTCATTGCCCTGTCAAAGCTGACACTCCTGCACGTTAGCTTCCTTGGACTTCCTGGTGGCCTGGTCTGGCCTCCAGGGCACTTGGGCACTGGCGCTTTGGCTCTTTCTTGCCATGGCTGGCACGTGGATGCCATACAGAAGCCCAAGCCTCCCTGGGGAAAGTTGCAAGAGAAGATGCAAAGATCTTGCAGGCATCCAGGGCTAGGGATGGAGGTGGGTGGGTCAGTGCTTCAAGAAAGACATAAAAACTGGGCCCAGTTCTGACCTCAAATGTAGATGGTAAGGAATTCCAAACTATAAAATGTGGTTTGTAATATTTTTGCAAATAAGCAGCCTCAGAAATAGTCTAAACATAAGAGGGGCATGCTTTTCAAGGTAATTTGGAAAAATACACAGCAATAGTGAGACAGATATTTAAAGAATAAAACTTTGGACAAACAAAATCTTTTCAGATGGGTTACGAGCAACCACAGCAGTTGTAATATAAAGTGATTAGATCTAGAGAGTACACTCAATTTTTCTTTTAAAATTCTTTAAGTATTTTTTAATTGAGTTGTTCTTAACATTTAAGCATTTAATGTTTGTTTCGGTACAAGTCCTTCTGTATTTGTAAGATGCTTACTTTCTCACTGTGTACAATCATGTACAGGTCATTTGATGCCTCTAATTTTTAAAGAAATGTTTTCATTTTTACATAAGCCCCAATGTTTATTAAAATCCTCTCTCTATAGCTTGTGGTTAATATATTTAGATAATAAGATGTACATAACTCGGTTGATTTTTAGATAGCTACTAGGAATGTTGTATACTAGCTACAGGAACAAGCATTCAGAAAATGTAAGAGGAAGATACTGTAAAATGATTGAATGGAAAACTAAGACCTTTCCTCAGGTCACTCTATTATACAGCTTGTGTCATGCTATAGTATATTGATATTTTTAAGCTCATTGGCACCTGCATTAGCAGCAGTAGTACAATAAGTGAGTCTTTCACATAATTTACACTTGAGGACTTATGTCTAGATAAAATTAAATAGAACAGGAAAAAATTTGGTGTGTGATTGTCTGATACTTTTTAAAAGCATAGTTCAATTAAAATCCATCCATTTCTTTAATTCCAGCTGAAAGTAATCAGGTTTTTTTTTTTTTTAATATGGCACAATCTATCAATAGTCTGTTTAAAGGTAAATTTTGGTTGTTCCTTTCATCGTAAAATAACTACCATTTCTTCACACCTACTATTTCTTAGTTCTTTCAGCTTTCTCAACTTCCATTTAATAATGAAATTACATATTCTTCCCCAAATATAATCCACTAAGGATAGTAGATAAATTAATTAAATTACACCATTTTAAAGTTTGTGATGTCATGTAGCACTTATTTTTCATAGCTTCCACAGCCAAATTCAATTTTCAATTACTAGGAATGCTATAATGTTTCCTCTTAGCCTTACTACATTAGGTTATGGAAGGTATGATAATGATGATGATGATGATAATTTTAGATTTTCCCTTTCTCTACCAGCACTGCCTTGGGATCTAGGGAGAAATATATTATTTCAATACCTAAATTTCTAAGTTCAGGTGAATAACCATTAGACTCCATTATGGCTCTTTGATCAAATGAATACTTTTTCTATCTAGGTAACCAAATGAATTCAAATTTTAATATTATATCTTCTAATTTATGTTTAATCATCTCCTTGATTGTATTTTAAAATACTATTTATATATGATATTCTGAAACTACCCAAACTCTGTGCCCATTTGATGACACTGTAACTGCTAGAGGAAGGATAATTAAAGTCATGTTCAATTGTTTTGATCTAAACAATAGGGAATAGTTTTAACATCAACTGAGTAAAATTACATTTGTCTCTCTTCATACTTCCTTTTCCTGGGTGATGACCTGTCATTGTCAGGAATATGCTTATTTATTTTCTCTAAGATTGTCACTCTAGAACAAAAGTTTTCATTGGTATACTATTTGCTATAAGGACAAGTTCAAAATTCTGACATTCAGGGACCTCAGGAAGCCTTTGTAATGCTCACTTCCACTCTGCCTTAAATGTAAATTTTCTTTTCCAAAGGAAGTGACCTCGTCATTTCCCTCAGTCTTCCCAACTTCGTGTGAGCTGACCCCCCTGCCTGATGTCATTTTCTTTTAGATGATTCAATCCTGCCCACCATTCTGACGCCCTCTCTGAGGGCGACTGTCATACCGCCATACTTTTTAGAGTGCAGGGGGTGCTCTGAGGCCTTGGGAGTTTATCGGTATATCAGAACTCCCCCTGGTTTTATTTCTGTTTGGAAAACTATTCAGTATATTAATTCACATTAGTGTTTGAAGAACATGTGTTAGTAGTTATCTGGCCCCAATATATTCCGGGCAATTTCAGAGACACTGAAGCAGAGGCCCTGTGCTGCACCACTGCATGTTTCCTTAACAGTAGTGGACATCCCTGGGGCTGCATACAGTGACCTGAAGCATTTACAACTCTGTGTCTGAGAGTTTCCTCTTAGCCCCCTTGGGGGAAGTGCTGGGGGGTGAAAGCCCCTGGGAGAAGCTCTCCCTTGGAAAGTGATCGGCGGGAGTTGGAGCATAAATAAGCCAGTGACCTAGCCTTACAGGGGGATAATTCAGAGGTGTGCTCCAAAGCGTCTCCCAGAGTCCCCAGTGGAACTGAGCCCTAGATGCCCAGAGAGGTAACCTACTCAATATTGTCCCGTAATTGGTTTCTTTCCTTTCTGGTATCTACTCTCCACTCCCCTAGTGGTGCTTCCTGACTCACCACTCCCCCAGCCCCAGGCACTCAAATGCTAGTACCAGAGTCTGCTTCTGGGGAAATCCAAACCTAAAACAGTCTCTAAGGTCACATATAATATTGCCATTACAAAGATATATCCATTTCTAGCAACCTAACCGTTCTGTGTTCCCTACTTAGTATGGACCATCAATTCAGTTTGGGAGTGATTTTCTGGTCCTTTGATCTCTTATGGAAAGAGAAGAACAGGAGGCCAGTTGTCGGGAGCCCTGTGTCTCAGAACCCATCATGCCCACTCATTAGGTGCATGGTCACATCACATTCTCTTTTTACAATGTAACGTTCACGTCGATAAACATGAGGAAAACTTCAATGTCTGCTTCCTAAGGTTGCTGTGAAGTAACAATGAGTGTAAGTCACTCTCAAAATAGAAAAGGTAAACTATTTTTAGTAATATGCAAAAGTCAGAAGGAGCAAGCCAGAGATAAAAGCAAGGATACATTAAGAAAACATCTGCTTTCCTCATTCCTAAGACATTGCGGATCTGTTTCTTTGGAAGGAAAGACTTTTTAAAAAATATTTGCTTTGGAGTTCTCTGATTTTGTCTTCAACAATAAAACTTCTTTTCATACATCCCATGGTGAAAAAGAATATATGGAAATTCAGTATGTGGGGTGAATTTCTCTTTTACCTAGCCAAACCTCAACATTTCTGAAATATTAAGCTGTTATCTAAGATCACCCAACTCACACTTCACAGATGTGAATTTAGTAACATAAATTTGTCTATTCCAAGTATCATAAACTTTGCATAGTTCTTTCTATAAAGTTATAATTTCTAAGGTCACTCTAATGATCCTATCAGGAAGAAATACTAAAGGAACACTTGTATGATTTCATGTCCCTGCAATGATCTTCAATGATTTCACTTCTTTCTATCAGCTTTTGTTTCAAAGAGGAGGCAAAAGCAGTGACTGCCAGAGTAAGCAATAAATCACACTGAGCTGTCATTTATCTATTGGACGCATTATCATTCATATTTAATGTACCCTATATTTGACTTTTAAGCCTTCTTTTTTGGTAAGGAACTCAGCAATCACCTTTTCAAAGACATGCACAGAATATATTCATATTCAAGAATTTTGCTGATTCTTTTATCTGTATTTTTCAAGTATACATTTGAATTGTTGAACTACATTTGGCAGCTGTTACAGTGGTTGGTGCATTGCTTCCATCACCATATTTCTAGAACATAAGTTGTCTCCTCCAAACACTATATTTTACTCTTCTCCAAGGTTATAATTTCTGGCAAAGTGTCTTCTTAAAGCCAAACTATGTTAACTAATAGACACTATTTTTTTCTTCTTGGAACATAGAAAAATACCCACCTATCTTAGAACGGTTTAAGAGAAATATAATTTTTGTGGAGGAACCAGGGTACTTGACACTGGAATCTTTATAGCTTTTTCCTAACACCTGATTATAATTTCTGTTCTTTTCTTCCTTTAGTCTTATAAACATTTACTAAAGTGTTAAAAGGCTTTAAAGAATCTATAGGTGTTATTATTTCAAGGTTCAGGTCAACCTGTGGAGATAAAAAATAAAATATATTGATCTTTGGCAATGGAGATATTTGATTTCTTATCCGGGTTCACTGACCAGGCTATACTTAGGAAGAACCACAATCAGAAAACCAATTGGCTCTCTGATTATCTCCCTTGCTTCTAAATACCTTGGCTCTGATTTGTCATTCAAAGATCCAAAATAGAATTTAAAAGATTATCTCTGAAATTAAAATGTCAATCCATTGATCTCCCAAATTCCATCAGCTATAGATAATAACATCTGGTTACTAAGAAATCAAAACTCCATTTATTTAACTATCCTTAGGTAGCCAGAGTTCTCTGCCTTGCTTACTGACATATGTTTTTGCTTCCCGCTTACTTTCTGCAATGCAGACTCCACATTGCTCTCTGGCTAACATGTCCCGCACAGCCTTCACGGCCTACCTCAAGCCTCACCTCTTCCTTGAAGGCCTCCAGAATCCCTCCAAGTCACAGTCATTGTCATTTTGTTTTCATCACTCATCTAGAAAGTAGTGATTATTCATGGGTGATGTGCATTATTATTTAACAATTGATCTGGCAAACTCTGTCTCTCTACTCTCTATGGTCCTAAAGTTCAGGGTTATGTGATTTACAAATTTACAAATGATATTTTATTTCACAAAGCCTGATACAGAACTGCATTTATTAGTAGGACTCAGTATTTTTTAATTGATTTTGCACAGCAGAATCTTGATATTCTAAAAGAGAGAGTTTCTGGTTACAGTCAGAAAAGAGATCTTTATAATGTAGACAATGGGAAATATAGACTAGGAAGGGTGGGACTACTCTGCTCTGCTCTTTTTTTCTGTTATATTTGTTTTTCATCATTGAATATGCAGTAATATTCATGGATACTGCCTCTTGCCACTCTTACCTCAATGTAGTTTGAGCCTATTTAATTCTGAACAATAGACTGAATTTGCCTGTGACTTGGAGGTGTCTACTTTTAGTGGCAATCAGCTTAAAACCCTTAAGTATGAATTCTGTGGATCATCATCAAGCACTCATTACTTCTGGAAAATTTCTGATGTTTGCTCTAAATGCACTAATAAGATTTTTGGAACTAGGACAATGCCCCTTACCTGAGTTCCTGCCTCGATAATCTACTTGGCACCATTTTCTTTTGAGAAGGACTTAAAAAACACTCTGGGGATGTGGGATCCAGATGCCCGGCTGCACTGAGGCCTTCTAGATCCACTGCCTCAATGTGCTTGCTGTCTGCAAGCCTGATCTCCTGGCTTGGTCCTTCTGAACCATGATTGGTCTCTCTGGATGGGCTTTCCCCCATTGCTTGTGCCTGGGGTTGCCCCATCAGACTCATCCCATCAGCAGAACTTTTAATTATTCACTTTTAGGGCTAAACTTAAAAGATTGATGGGTGTGCTCTGTAGAGCCTTCCAGTTTTTTTTATCTTGTTTAGTTTATTTTGTAGGCAAACACAATCCTAGGCTTTCTAAGTGCACTATGTGTGCAGTTATAAAATGTGCAAAGCCAGGCACTCCCACTTCTTATTTTCTTGCTCTCTTGCTTTCTTGTCTTTCTCATATGCAGAATTTTATACTCAGTCTTCATGCAGGATGTAAAGAGTAGTAGGCATGTAGTAAAACCAGCTCTATTATTCCATTATTCTCATCTCTGGCTCTATTATTTCGTACCTATTTGGTATCACAGAGTCAATAACCCTCTCTTGTATGAATATTTCTGGTGCATAGTCATCCCTATTTCATGGGATAGAAGTAGAGATTAAATAAGATAAATGATATGATAATGTTTAGTACATAATCTTCTTTACAATAAGTCCTCAAATATCAATTTTGTTCCTTAAAACATGTACACATATATAATATATATGATATATATATATATATATATGGATAATAAAAAATATATAGTAGTAATAAAATAACCCAGGTGTACTTTTAAGGGTAGCAGTGTAGTCTTGTTTCTTTTTTATTTTTATTTAAACTTGCATTTATTTTTCATGTTTTACAGCTTTATTGATGTATAACTAATGTTCCATTAACTGCACATATTTAAAGTGTGAAACCATCAAACCATCACAGTCAAGATATTGAGCATATGTGTCACCACAAAGGTTTCCTTGTGCCCATTTGTAATAGTTCCCACCTACTGTTCCTTTCCCCCTTGCTTCCCATCTTCAGGTAACCACTAATCAGCTTTCTGTCACTATAGATTAGTCTGCTTTTTCTCTAATTTTATAGAAATGAAAGTACACAGCATGGGCTATTTTTTTGGTCTAACTTCTTTCACTCAAGGTAATTATTTTGAAATTCATCTCTTGTTTCATGTATCAATAGTACATTCTTCTTCACTTCTGAATATTATTCCATTTTATGGACATATAATTTATTTTCATGTTAACATATATATGGGAATTCGGGTTGTTTACAGATTTGCTTAGCCCAAATAAAAGTGCTATGAGCACTTGTAAATGTAAAAAGCTAAAACTGTACAAATTCTAAAAGAAAACATGGGAGCCATTTGGTGACCTTTGTTTTGGCAAATATACCTTAATTATGAAATAAAAAACAAGAACTATAAAAGAAAAAAATCAATGAAGTGGATTTATCAAAATTTTAAAAAATCATTTGCTCTTCAGAAGAATACTGCTAAGAAAATAAAAAAGGAAAGAAACTACACACTAGCGAAAAATATATATAAAACATACCCAATAAAGCATTTGTCTCTAGAACATATACATAATTCTTACAACTCAATGACAAGACAAACAATATAAGGGAAAATTGGGTAAATATTTGAGCAAAACCTTTACTAAAGAAGATATATAAATGACTAATAAGCACATGAAAAAATGTTCAACATTTTTGGTCATTATGGAAATACAAATTAGACCACAATAAGATACCACTGTATGCTCACTAGAATGGCTAAAATTAAAAAGAGTGACTACATATATCACATGTTGGGGAGAATGTGAGCAATAGGAACTCTCCTCTGCAGCTAATGGGAATGTAAAATTGTATATCTGCTTTGGACAACAGTTTGGCAGTTTCTTAAAAACTTAAACATCAACTTGATCACTTCATCCCAGGCATTTACCTAAGAGAAATGAAAACATACATATACATTTACACACTAAGACTTGAAACTTTAAGTTTAAAGAAAACAAACCATATTTATTATATAGACACCAGTACCTCAAAGAGTCACTTAGGCTTCATTATATAGACCAGCACCAGAAAGAATCCTTTAAGCTTGTATTTGTCCGCTTCATTTGCATTGATATTGTCTAGAACGTGAGGGAAATCAAGGACTTTTAGAAATATATGGTGCAAAGAGGAGAAAATATGCAGAAACATAGGGAAAACACCAAAAAGATATACCACACGAAGAAATAAATTTGAGGACCATATACGCTAATAAGCACACCAACAATTCAGATACTTTTAAGATAATACACTAAACTAACATAGATTTGGTCGACTAAATAGGTAAAAAATATTCAAGATTAGTTTTCAGATACTTTTTGTTGGGGGATATACAAAGGTGAAGTAAGAAATGGAATGGAAATTAATCCCTGGTTTTAAGATTCAGGTGTGTGACCTTGGCAAGTCATTTGGGCTCTCTGGCATTTGGTTTGAGGTTATTTCTTTATCATTATGACATCACCCCTGTCAACAAAATTAAGGAAAATAAAAGCTGTCCCTATCATATGGAATAGTCATTGTAAAGACGAATTTTTGAAAGGCAATCTGAAATTAAAGACAATAAAGTTTTATACAGTAGTCCTGCATGACTTATGAAAAAAGAATAAACAAACTATAACTGGGTATATGCTTTAAGAACTTGGATAAGGTGTTTTAAATTAAAGTTAATACGGGTTATTATATAAAACGTAAAAAGGTATCAAATCCCATCACTTGATTTCAGCATTCATGTTTTATTTTAAGATATGTAATTCACACCTCAATTGACAGCTACAAAATAAACTGTTCTAGAAATATGAAACCTTTGTCTAATAATTCTCACCATATGTTTCTGGCAAATAAATACTTGATGCTTAAAAGAAATCCTATCTCTGTTCTCTTTTGAAAAGAACAAAGACCAAGAATCCTTTTCTACTTTTTTCTTAATTCTTTGCATCATAGATCAAGTCGCATACATTTGAAGGAATCCAATATTAATATTTCCTTTTCATCTTATAATCTTATAAAATAGATCAAACAATTTCCACACATCTGCAACTTAGATGTAGATATGCCATGTCCTCTAAAGCTGTAACTCTGACATTCTAATGCTTTAAAAATTATCTAAAGGAATGTCAACCGTTTGTCTTAAATCATCTGGCGAATCAACTGATGATATCAGTCCAAGTCAATGAAAAGAGGTGTAAAAATAAAGCCTTTGCTGTGTAACAGCAAGTAGAGCAGGACTGAGGGTACCCTCCCAGCCCTCACCATGTTCTCAGGCATTCCTTTAAAAAGCTCTCCTTAACAACCAGAAATTTAGACAAATAATTTAAAGCATAGTTTAACTTTTCATTAACAAAAAATATGCATAGACATATGGTAGTGTAACTCAGGTAAACAGAGGTCAAAAGGGCAGATCAATTTTCTTGCTCTTTCTAGGCCATAATTTTCCTTTCCCCTCCAAGTCATTCTAGATTGAAGCAACCTTAGCATTTATGCCCTAACCTGCCTCGACTTATGGAAAAACTAAAAACCAAACCAAAACAAACAAACGTTACTTTATTTGACTTTAAGTTCTCCTTGTACAAAACGAAAAAAAAAAAAAAAGCATTGAATAGTTGTAGGAATATTGAGGAGATTTTCTTTAACTGAAAAACATACCTACTAGAATAACATATGAGAGACCAATAAAGCCTTGGACACACTTGCTCCATTTCTTTATAAGAGGTAGCTCCACTTAATTTTTTCACTTGCTGCCATGGAACACTGTTAGCACTCAGTGGTTCCCATTTGGTCGTAATAACCTTTGTGGATTTGACAAGATTTAAGTAATTTCAAATTGTTTTCAAGGCCCGCTTTCAATTCATGTTTTAAATTGCAGTATATGGAGCATGTAAAACACTTGTTTCAATGAGGACATGTTTCTTGCATTTAGTATTTACACAATATGAAATAAATCATGTCAGAATTAATAAGGTCTAATTATATTAATGTCAGAAAAGATTAACGTAAGTTCCCTCTTCTAAGCAGACTTACCCGATACTCTGAATTATTCCTGACAGTGTTAAAATTAGACTAAGTCTACAAATAAAATAGTTCAGCAAATGAATTGAAGCTATAAATTAGAAATTGTATAAATAAAGGTATCTGTGGTACAAGAAACCAGATTTGATAGAAAAGCCTTAGTAGATTTGTCATCAACAACACACTTCTTTTTTAATATTTATTTATTTATTTATTTATCCCCCCTTGCTGCTTGTGTTTTCTGTGTCCATTTGCTGTGTTTTTTCTTTGTCTGCTTATCTCCCCCTTGCTGTGAGGTCTTCCTGCATCAGCCCACCGCGCACTGCGCCTGCCCTCACAAGGAGGCCCGGGGAAGCGAACCCGGGGCCTCCCATATGGCAAATGGGAGCTCTATCGATTGAGCCACAACCGCTTCCATCAACAACACAGTTCTTAGTGTCATCTCCTGATGATTCTAATCATCTTCTGAATTAAACTTGCTTTGTGTGTTTTTTATTGAAGTTACTTTTCATACTTGGGATGTAAAAACGTTAATGATAATTAAGAGAGGCTATTCCAAAGCAAGTGAGCACAATTTAATAATATTACAAAAATGGTGGTTGTGGTTGTCAGGTTGATTAGCTTGATCAGAGGTAGCTACAATGTGTATATTAACTTCATGGGTTAATACAGTTAGAGAAAATGTGGATGGGTAATTTAACTTGAATTATCCTTTTTATTTCTAGGCTTGTTTCCATTTGTTTCCTTGCAGGAATCAGTACTCAAGGGGATCTGTTCTTCCAGAAGAAGGAAAAATAAGATGTCTGTTTAATTTAACCTTTCACTGAACTTTTTCTTTCTAGCTGTGAGAAAGCCTTCCTCTCATACAAAAAGAAGTTATTTTAAAATATGTTTAGCTTTCCAACTGATAACACATTATATTAATCCTGTATTGCATTAAGAAAAATATATATCAAGTTTGGAGGACCAGAACAAAAAAGAGAGGATATAAAGTTAAATGAAACAATTTAGGACAATATATGTATTTACTCCATATTCTAAATGGGCAAAGTACTTGACAAAGGATATTATGAATAATACACTATTTAAAGTTTAGTGTATATGGCTTTTATTTAAATTATCTACAGTATTTTACATACAATTTATTATACTCTAAAGAATGAAAATTAGTAACCAAAAGAAGAAAATTGTTCTTTGATAATGAAACAAAAATGTCATATTTATAATTTCCACCAAAAACATTGTTTGGAAACCATGGATGAATAATAGCTTCAAAAATTCAACTGGAAAGAGTAAAATGGAAAATATATGGCTTACATTACAAATGCAATGTGTATGATAAAGTTGCCGGTAGTTTATTGAAGACTCATGATGTATCTATGGTATGAAATAATTAGTTGCCAAAGCAACCAATGCAAATTCTATTTCATCATTGAAAACATTCAACAGATAAAGAAAATATAAGAGGGGTACAGGCTTGACTTGACTTTAGCTATATATTAGACTGCATTTAAAACTACCCTAATAACTTATGGAACCCATTTTTTTCTAGGTTGAGTTATTGGAACTCTGTGTTTCTATAGGTCTATATATTCATTTCACCCCCCCACAAACTACAAAACAAAAACAAAACAAAACTGAGACATCTGTGAGTCTCTTTCTAAGTTACCTAACCTTATAAGCCTTGAGGTAAGTTTGAGAACAAGTATATTTCACCCTGATTTATTTCCTGAGGCTCACCTTGGTACTCTTACTTTAAAACTCCTTAATATTTCAGGAACTTTTTAAGTGTAGGTGTGAGAATCTTAGTTTAACAATCTAATTTGTGTTCTTGCCTGAATTCAGACATTTCTAGCAATGTCTGAGAAAAAAGGGGCAGTTACACCAGAAGCTCATTTTCAATTTTCTGAGAAGCCTCCTAGAAGGGAGCTCATTGTAAGAAAAGAGAGAGGTCAAGAGATAATGTTTTAGAATCAAAGTACAAAATCAAATTCCTGAATTTTATGGTCACTAAGATCACCACTAATGCTAAAATTCTATGATTCTAAAAATAATAGAAGAGATTCTGGGGAGTAGAACTTTAAAAACAATGGATGTAAGTGAGATATTTCTAATCAGAGTGCACCTGGAAAGTAAAAGCAAACTTGAAACAAAAATAACATTAAAAATAAAAGTAATACTAGCAAATAAGGAAATGCACATAAAAATAAAATAAATAGTATCTCAGTTTAAATGATACAAACGAAAGATCAGACAATACTCACAAAAAGGACCTGCAGCTGCTTAGTAAATGAATAAAGTTTTAATTACATGAATCTTTTTAAAAAAATCTATGAAATTTTGTCACTTAAGAAAATAATATAAAATAAAAATAATATGATCATTATTGTTAAACTTTGTTAGAAAAACCTCTCCTGATTCCTGTCATACTAGTTTGGGTGATTATGTCTCTGAATACCCAAAAAGAAAATATATATACTAAATTGGCTAAATTTTTAATTATAGAAAATAGGTTTATTTTTCTTTTGTTATGATGAAGAAAAGATTTAAAGTTATCAAGATATAAAATATTATCTGAAATATATTAAAATACTGGGAACAGAGGCTAAAATAAGAAGTCATAAAAGCAGCTCTTTTCCTTTCATTGGGGGATTTATACATTTTCTATAAATCCTCAACATGCAAATAAATACCAATTTGTAATAGTTCATAACGGCAAAATGGAAAACATGTCATAAAAGAGAATGAACCACAGTTATTGAACATTTCCACAGGAACTCTTGAGGTAGTATAATGACTAATATCAGCAAAATTCATTCTGGGAAAGGTTTCCTAACCTGATTGTCTCAGTAAACATAAAATATTGACTTATGCATCTGACAAACCTCAGTATCAATGTATTAACCACACAATGTGCTGCCAATCATTTCCCTGCTAACATGACACAAAATATAAAAGTAGAAAATAGCTTCAATCTTTGTGGGAAAGAATCACTTTGACTTTTAACCTACTCAAAAACTCTTAGTGATGTTCAATAATAATTTATTCTTTAAATGCTACTTAATTCATCCTTAATTTATTTTCTGGCAGATGACTCTAAGCAAAGCACACATTTGAATTCAATAAGATTTTCTCCCTTCTTAAACTTCATCTTTTCAAAGATGCTGTGATGGTTAAGTTCATGTGTCAATTTGACTAGGTTATGTTTTCTAGTTGTTTGGTCAAGCAAATACTGAGCTGATTGTTACTGTGAGGCTATTTCGTGGATTTAAATTATCAGTAATTTGATCGCATCTATAGCTGATTACATCTGCAGTCAACTGAGGAGATTGCCTTCAGCGATGAGAGAAATCCCATCCAATCATTTGGAGGCTTTGAAGGGAGAACTTATGATTTCAGCATTCAGAAGAGAGAATTTCCATCTCTTCTTCAGTCAGCCAGCTTCTCCTGGGGAATTCATTGAAAACCTTTAATAGAATTCCTAGCTTGCAGACTGCCCTACGCAATTTTCACTTTCCCGTCCCTGCCAGTGGCATAAGCCAATTCCTTTAATAAATCTCATAATATTTACATTATGTATTGTATATAATGTATATATATTTACATATATTGCATATATATATATATATCTGCTGTCAGTTCTGTTTCTCTAGAGAACTCAGATTGATATAGATACTATAGCACAAATTCTTGTAGAGTTATTTTTTATGTAATTTATTCAGTGAAGATTATTAGATAATTTAAAATAATATTTGTATAATTTCTTTTCTAAACACAATATCAGATTTCTGGGGATAGTGGAGAAGTAAAGTGATCATTTGCAACTCCAGCAGATAACAAGATAACAATTGCTAAATTAATATTTTCCATGTATTCAAAGATGTGGGGAAGCATCCAAAGGAAAAGAAAGGAGGAGGGGAGTAGAAACTTGAAAAATGAAATTGGAATAAGGGAGAATTCAGAGTTTGTGAATTCCTAACCCAAATATACTGTTTAAACCCCATAGCCATAGCTGCAGAAATGGCGGTAGGAAAACCATAGCCTTATTAGCTAAAAGTTCCAGACATTAGAGTTCAGGGTTGGAAATGAAGGTAATAATTTTAAAGGAAAACCCTGGTGATATGAGAACCACAGAAGTAAAGAGATGTAAATTCAGATCATAAACTGCCCAGTCCCTAAAATGATAGCTAATATAAGTAGTTATACCACAAAGTAACATCATGAAAAAGCAAGAGGAGACCACAAGGAAATCTGCTCTTGAAAAGTGAGCAATGCAGAGCTTTCCTTGTGAGTTTGATGCTTTTTAAATGAAATACATTTATCAACTATGCACAGCTGAGGGAGTTTTAAGCCTCAGCTTGACAGACTGCCAAATCTCATAGGAACTGGGTTGACCTACTGGGGTCAATCTGAAAATGCAGTGCTAGGAAGCCATGTGAATAAGTGTAGGCAGCTCCATACCAAGAGAACAGGGGCAACTTAACTGCTTACATGAACAAAAATCCAATCGTTTTCATAAGAAACAGACAATTGCTACAAAATATTTTCCACAATGCCCAGTTTTCAAACAAAAAAATACTAAATATTCAAAGAAACAAGGATTGGAACCTGTAATTATAAAACAAAGCACTCAAGACACCAAACAGAAGTTGATTCTGAATATTCCCACATTTTAGATGTAGCAAAGACTTTGATGAAGTAAATAAGTTCAAAGCATTCATGAAATAGATTTTGAATGAATGCCAGAAATAAAAACAATTTTTAAAATGAAAATTAAGAGCTTGAAAATTTCAATTACTGAAATAAAATATTTGCCACATATGCTAAACAGCAGATTGGAAATGACAAGAGAAAGAATTAGTGGATTTATATAAAGAGTAATTGAAATTACCTAATTTGAAGAATAGAAAGAGAATAAAGTGTTAAAACATGAACAAAAATATCAAGAAACATGAAATAATATAACATAGTCCAAAAAATGTATAATTGAAAAAGGAGAGGAACAAGAGAAAGGGGGAAAATGTTTAAAGACTTGTTGGCTGGAAACTTTCTAATTTGTTAGAAATTATTAATGTGTATACCTAAGAAGCTCAATAAATCCTATGTAAGTCAAACAATGACCACAAATCCACTCCAAGATGCATCACAGTCAAACTGCTGGAAACCAAAGATAAAGAGAAAATCTTGAAAGCAGAGAGAAAAAAAGAACAAATTATCTTTAGAGTGAAAGGTTAAGATGAATAGTTGACTTCTCTTCAGCAACTATGGCATCCAGAAGATATTTGAATATCATATGCAAAGTGGCAAAGAAGGGAAAACTTCTCAAACCAAGCATTCCATCCAATAAAGCTACATATCCAAAAATGAAGGAAAAACAAATGTATCTGAAAAAAAAATGGAGAGGAGTTATCATCAGAAATTTAAAGAAAATTTTACATGCAAGATAAACCAAGCTAACTGATATTTCATAAATGAACCCCAAATCAATACATGTAATAAATGAACAGAAACATTTAAAAACATCTAGAGATACCGTATAGGAGGTCCAGGGTTCAATTTCTTGGGCTTCCTGGTGAAAGGCAAGCTGGCCCGCACAGCTGGCTGGCCTGAGTGGAGAGCTGGCCCATGTGGAGTGCTGGCCCACACTGAATACTAGCCTGTGCAGGAGTGCTGGCCCACACAGGAGTGCTGGCCTGAGCTGACAGCTGTTGCAGCAAGATGGCACAACAAAAAGAGACATAGAGGAGAGACAATAAGAGACACAGCAGATGAGGGAGCTGAGGTGGCACAAAAGATTGAGCGCCTCTCTCCCACTCTGGTAGGTCCCAGGATTGGTTCCTGGTGCTGCCTAAAGAGAAGACAAGCACAGAAGAACACACAGAGAGCAGACAATGAGGGGTGGGGGGAAAAATAAATAAATAAATTAGTCTTTGAAAAAAACCATGATGGCAAGAATATGGAAAATCATAAAACATGAAAGAGGCAATGGGCGTTTAAAATACAGCAGCAAAATTAATGGTTCAATACAAGAATGGAAAAGATAAAATGAAGAAAAACTCCTAAAATTAGTATAAAATCAAAAAGGGAAAAAAATAATATATAGATATCATAATAAGACTATCAATCAATCAAATTTGTCAAAAATACAAATATATGTGTGTGCATGCATATGTCTGTGTAATGATGGAGACAAATTTAACAAGAAAATAATACAAGAAAATTTGCTACAATTAGAAAATTTTAAAATGTCATATTGAAATTGTGTACCCAGTACATAGTAAAATGAATGCAATGGTCTAAACAAAGGCATGTTATTGTGAACTATGAAAATATTAAGGGTGAAGTAAAGACTAATAGCTTTCAGAAAGAAAGCTCAGGTTTTGTATAAAGAAACAGAAATCACAATTGATTCATACTTATCCACTTCAACATATATTGGAAGAGAAATGAAAATTTTTTATACTACTTGTAAGAGTTTGGTATTATTTATGAATTCCAAAAAAGAGATATTATGTTTATAAACTGGTCTGTTCCTCTAGGCGTGATACCCTTTAATTCTATTAAATTCAAAGGTTTTATGTTTACTTGATTAAATCAAGATTAGGGCTTTGATTAGACCCCATCAGTAGGGTGTGACTCAAGGTTGAGTCCCCGCCCCCTTGGTGGGCTGAAAGATACAGACACTCACTCAATTAGACAGAAGAAGATATGGAAGAGGAGAGACTTGGTCATTTCGGTCCTGCCATGTGATGGAAAGGAGAAGGGTCAAATAGCTAAAGCCCCGGGAAGAGAGACAAGCCCTATGCCAGCCTGTAGCTGAGAGTGGAAGGAACTGGGCCCACAGAGAGGAAGGAGAGACCAGGCAGAGGTCGCCCACCATCTTCTTTCAGCACGTGGCAACAGACTTTGGTCAGGAAGCAACCTTGAGTTGGTCTTTTAGGGCCTTGTAAGTGTAAGCTTCTACCACAAGTAAATACCCTTTATAAAAGCCAACAGATTTCTGGTACTTTGCATCAGCACCCCTTTGGCTGACTAATACACTGCTCATACCTTAAAAACAACTACACTTATTTTTGAAATATATTCAGACATTTCACTAGCCTACTCCCAAACATTTAGATGGCTTTTGCATTTGGGATATAACCTAAATAGTTAATAAGCTAATAATGTTCTCGTATTGTAGCTTGAATCTTTAGAATTGAAACCTTTATCTCCTAAACCATTGACTCAATTATCCCTTAATTCATTTTATTCCAGATATGGTGGGCTATTTTTATTTTCTAGATCAAATGAAGCTTTCATTTTACAGGACTTTTAGCCCATGTTCTTCAGTCTGCCGGATTTACTCCCAGTACTTATTCTAATTCTTGCTTGTTCGAACTTCATATCTTCCACAATACTGGGCTTTCTATTAAAGCAATGATCATGTCTATTTTAGACATCAACATGTAGCAAATTACTTGGCACAGAGTCAGCACTCAAGAAATTCTGGCTGACAATAAATAAATCATATTCTCTCTTGAAATCAAGATTGCTCCCTCCAATGGAATGAAAATTAGGACAGGCATTTTCATGTGAATTTAAAACGTGGATAGTCTTTGAAATCTTATGGCTCATTTGAATAACATATTAGCAAGAGCCAATGCAGTCAAATGGCAAAAGAAATACATTTGAACTTTTTACTTTCTTTTGTCTTTTTTCCCATTCTCGTTGTCTACTTTTGATATTTTTCTTGCACTTTAAAATTTAATGATTCCAAACATATTTTGCCCTGCTTCTTACGATTTAGATAGCTAACGAGATATTTAGGATAAATTAACCAAGATAATGGTCATTCAAACTTTATAGGATCTATAACAAATGTTATCATATTCCAACTCTCAATGCAGGGACTGTAACATGTAGGGACAGAATAAATCTATATAATATTACTATGCATAGTAGTATGAATGTAAATTTTCTAGTTAAATTCTCATCATAATTTTGAAAACATTTAAAAGCATTTTACTAAAGAAATTTCAAATCTACAAACTGGTTGCAAAACTGGAATCATGAACAACTGTGTATACTTCATTTGGGTTCTTCAATTGTTTAGTTCTCTCTCTCCTACATTCTTTCTTTCTCTGAATGTTCACGTGCATACTCTTCTTCTGACTAGTATCATTCTTTTCCTTCTTCTTCTTCCTCCTCTTCCACCCCCTCCTCCTCCTCTTCTTCTTGCTAAATAAAGTACAGTAAGTTTCAGAGATCATGATCCTTCACCCCTGAAGATTTCATCATCTATCCCCTAGGAATAAGCACATCATTTTATATAACTCCAATGCAATTATCAAATTCAGAGAATAATATTATAAAACATAAACTCCATATTCATATTTCACTAATTGTTCTAATAAAGGTCTTTGTTTCAAAAATTTTTTTCAGTTCAAATGCAATCTAGTACGGTTCATTTTATTTACCTTCCATGTCTCCTTTGTCTTTTTCTGGAACAACTCCTCAGCCTTACTTTATCTTATATGACATTTACATTTTTGAGGAATATTCAGAAGTTGTATTTTCATATTGTCCCTTGATTTTCAGATTGTTGATATTTTTTCCTCAGGGTTACAATAAGGCCTTGTTTGTTTGACTGTTGACAGAAATAGTACATAAATTATGCATTCTCATTTCATCACATCAGGAGACACAAAATTGTCCCATTCTTGGCGTGTTAATTTTTTTTCATTGAAAAAAAATTATTGAAGTATATCATTCATACATGAACAAACAATAAGCGTATAGTAAAAGTTGTGCGCTTACAAAACAAACAAGCATAACATCATACAAAGTTCCCATACATCACCCCACTACCAATACATCATTTATGTGAGCCATTTTAAACAAATTATGAGTGAACAGCTTCGAAGTATTAGTATTAAGTAGAGTCCATATCTTACATTTTTGGTGTATTTTTCCCCTAACCCACCCTAATTTTTTTTGTTCATAAGCCATATAATTTAATTAAAGTGTACAATCAGTGGCATTTGGTATTATCGCAGAGGTGTCCATTCATCAATCACAATTAGAGCATTTTCTTGGTGTGCTAATTTTAATCACTTTCAGAATATGGTAGTATCTGCTAGACTTCTCTACTATAAAGTTACCTTTCCAAATTTGTCATGAATAAATAATCTTTGGGGAGTTAAATGGAGTCTGCAAATATTCTGTTCTCCCAAAACTTTTACCAAATGGCTTTATCATCCATTGATGATTCTTGTCTGACTCAATACTATTTTGTTTGGTCAATGGTGATTTTACTACTTCTATCATTCCTTCAACATTTATTAGTTGGCACTCCTTCCCCAACCACCATTTTTCAAAGCCAATTTAATAATTTGGCTCAAAATTAGCATTATAATTATTAAGCTATTGCTAAAATAGGACAGTATGTACATCTGACATATGGTATATCCTGTGGGCCACTAAATAGAAAACTTAAACTTAGTTTAGTCCTATTTTACTGCTAATTTGCTGTGTGGTATTGGGAAAATCACTTCACATCTCAAAATTTTAGTATTTGTATCTATCCAAAGAGGAGTTTGGACTATTAAATATCTGTTTTCTTTTAGTTTTAATGGTCAATAACTCCTGAAACTTGTCAGCCTGTGTTTGCCCAGCCTACAAAATTCAAGTAACAGAGGAAAATCCCCTTTCTCAGTTTTAATAACAGCCAACTTGATTAAATGCAATTGACCAGAGCTGGCAGAGAAATTCCTAAACCTAATAACTTATTTTGGTTCTTATTAAACTTTTAAAGTCACTTGCTTTCCCTTCCCCTTGTCTATTTCAAGCTTATTTTCAGCAGTGTTTCTTCCTTGGCAAGTGTATTTGGAAAATGCACAGATTGAGCACCGGTGTGGGAGGCAGTATATATCTAAAAAACATTCCATGAAGTGATCATGGGTATTTCAGTTTGTTTCAGGATTAATTATAGTAATGCAATTCCCACATCAAGGCAGTCTGTGGGTTAGAAGCCTGGGCTGAGAATGTTTTCATCCTAGCAATAACATTCAAGGAGAGTGATTTACTAAAACAAAATCTTTACCAATTTCAAAATGAACTTTAAAAAAAACTGTATAAGCATTAAGAAAAATGGCCTTATAAGTGTTCCTAGCAAATTCAGCCCTATAAATTCTAAAACTGTGAGAAAATGTGGTTGAAAGCTGGGGCTTGATAAAATATAACCTCAGGAACGAACCATTTGGGAATGATAATTTTAAAATCATTACTAATGCTTAACAAGAGTCCAGAGGGCAGAATGAAAAATCTTTCTGTGGATAATACTGGGAATGTAAAATAATTAAGTATGTATTAAAGATTTCAAGTTTCAATCCCATATACATCAATATATTTAGTTGTTACTCATGACAATGTTCAGACAATAAATTACATATATTTAAAACAATTTGTTATTTTCTTGTCTATCATTTTTAAACTGTAAACTTTAAATTGAAAACAAGGAAAGTTTACATATCTACTGAGATTTTCCTGGAAATAAAATACTCACAAAGAAAAATGCATGATAAATGGCCACTCTAACTATATCTATCATCCATGTTTGGTATTCATATGCATATATGTGCATAAATATATCTCTATAGATATATGAGGGTAATAGATCATTTTTATTGAGTGCTTCCTTAGAAACAGGTGCTAAGCACTTCACATGAATTATGACTTTATATAAATTATGTCTTTAGTTTTTTTGAACATTCTTGTGAGATATCCACTACATTGTCCCATTTTACAGTCAAAGAAACCAAGTCAAAAAGTGATTAAGTTTCCAAAGCCAGATCATTAAAATATGGTAAAAGTCATATGGGAAAACAGATCATATGCTGTTAAAAATTGTCTTTCATTCTTAAAACTTATTTAATCACAACTTAATATGGAAACATTTCTCTCTATTTCTTTCCAGACATATTTATATTATAGATATGCATATAAATACATATAATTTATACCTGTATTGACATTTACATATATATTTATATATTATAAACACAAAAGCATTATGTACATATGTATTTCTCTTTCTTTTTTTTTTGACATTATAAGGAGCCCAAACTGGTATGTGGCCTGTCTTGACTTACAATTTGATGGCATTGTGACTGTGTTCTCCAATGAAAGCATTGTTCTCTTGGTTACTAGAACATTCAGACCCCAAGGACCAAGATTGTAGGGATGGGAGGCAAAACATTTCTTCCCTCCTTTCCTTCCTTCCTTCCTTCCTTCCTTGGAACCAGAAGCTGCTTTTATTGTTGTTGTTTCAAAATGTAACCATGTTTAATTCCCATTTAACTCTTTAAACTCTCTTTGGCATTCAATTTTATTTTTTTTTTAATTTTTGAAAAATTACAAACATTCCTTAATGTGATACATATCTCTGTGGGATATTAATTTAATAAAGAGAGGGTTGCTATTTCCTTTATCCCATGGTTCCAAGCACTTAATGTGGCATAGACAGCACTGCTTTATGACTGTAGGTTTAAGGTTCAAACAGAATTGAACAGCAAACCAAGCTCGCAGGATTTTCCCAGATAGTATTGTAACTGAGCCTTTAGCTGGTCATTCTATCATTCTATAGAACGATAGCCAGCTGTTTTAGGATAATGATGCACATTGTATGAGCATTGAATTTCATGGGTGTAAGCCACTTACCTCACTCTCTTTGCTATGTATAAAATGAATGATTTTTTTTTGCCAGATTAACAAGCTTTCTGAAGGTCGATCAATGGTGATTCTGGCAGAAACCTTGCAGAAAATGTGTAGAAATCCTTATTGATATCTGGAGGGCAAAGGAGATCCCACTTCATAATGGCAGGAGTGCAATGTAATCAACTAACCACCAGTTAGCTGACTGGTCCTTAATGGAATGGTGCTTAGTATTAGTCTTACCTTTGAAGAAAACTGGGCAATCAGCAGAGGCAATAGCTAATTAAACCTCGGTATTGGAATTCTACATTGTTGAGACTGTGCATAGCCTCCAATCCTGCTGTCATGACAACTCTTTATATGGGTCCATTAAATAGTCCCATGGACAACTGTGACTGATATGCACAGGACATGCTATTTTCTCTACATAATTATTGAAAGTCTTCTCTATATTCTCTGCAGGGAATGTTTTTTGTTGAGCATTTACATGAAATGTTTTCTTCTCACGTTTTGCCTATTAACAAAATGCCAACCAAGTTACCTCTTCCCCAAATATCTTTATCACCAGTCTTCCAATCTTATTCTTTCTATGATCCTATTGATGTGGCCACCCATTAATCATGTCTAGAGGTCAATGTAGATCAGCATTTCAGGTCATAAATTGTCATACACAAAATGGTCAACCAGATGTACAACCCAGTCATAGTCACTAAGAGGGTTTCTTTCACTGCTAAAAGAAGGGTACTTAGTAACAGAGCCCATGGCTTACACCAAAATCCTAGGGATATAAGAGTTTGTCAGAGACTCATACAGCATGTCTGCCATGGGCATTTCAAGAGCTATTGGAATCGTATATTGATAATGTCAATTTGAAAGGTTGCTTACACTACAGCTTAGTCTGCTTCAGAGTCCTTTATTTTTCCACACATCTTTTAAAACTGGCAATATTACTAGTAACCTGGCAAATGGATTGCTACACACAGGTAGATGTAACTTGTGTTGCCTTAAAAATTCATATGCCTCACAAGCATTGTACCTCTTTCTGTTTCAAGAGTTGTTCAAATTGAAACAATATAGGTCTTATTTTAGAGGGCATTTTCTTTCATAGCCAAGAGCTCTGAATCACTAGACACTTCACCAATGTGGTAGTTTCCTGAAATTTCATGGGGTTGAAACTTTGTCCTCTGGTATGCGTATATCTTACTAAAATATATTGGACACTTGCTCTTTCCTGCACTTAGATTCAATTAGCATAGCTATCACCAATGTGGTAGTGCAGCATGATAGTCTATAAGGTAGCAAGGCAATCAATGTCCTTCCAAACAATATTATAATAAAGAGCAAGACAGCTGCCATACATTGAAGGTGAGACAATGAGGTATATCTGTGTCCCTGCTACATGAAGGCTAACTGTTTTTGAATATCTTTGCTGATGGAAATTAAAAATATTTACTGAGTGTATTAGTCAGCCAAAGGGGTGCTAATGCAAGGTATCAGAATTCTGTTGGCTTTTATAAAGGGTATTTATCTGGGGTAAAATCTTACAGTTACCAGGCCCTAAAGATTCCAACTCAAGGTACCATGAGAAGTACTTCCGCACCCAAAGTCTGTTGACATGTGTTGAAGCAAGATGTCAGGTGACATCTGTGAGGGTTCAGTCTTCCTCTTTCCTCTTAAGGCTCCATAGGTTCAGCTTCTTCCAATCTCAGCTGTATGCTGATATAGGGCTCATCTCTCTTCCTGGGGCCTGTTTCTTTCCGAGCTCAGCTGCTCTCCTCTTTTCACAAGATCAGCTGTAAACTATCAGATGAATGGCTCATCTCTCTTCCTGGGCCTCTGTCGTGTCTATGGAGTTGCCTCTTTTCCTTTATGTGTTTTCTCTGTGTATCTGCGTCTGTGTTTTTGATTGATTGTCCGTTTATATAGCCCACCAAGGGGGCGGGGACTCAACCCTGCACACCCTAATGATGAATCAGAGCCCTAATCTTAACATAATGTAATCAAAGGCATCTCAGTTGAATCTAATACAATCAAAGGGTGTCATACCCAGAGAAACAGACCGTTTACAAACATAATATATATCTCCTTTTGAAATTCATAAATATTATCAAACTACCACACTAGGACAATAGGTAGCAATTTTATCAGGTATTAATCTAGTAAAGATACCGTATTCTGAACCTCAGCTGCAATTGGTTTCACCACCTGTTTATGATTACAAAAACTCATATCCAATCTCCAAAATTATCTTTGGTCAAACAGGTGATTCAAAAGGGGATAACATAAGAACTATGACTTCTTCATCTTTTTATTATTTGTAGTCACCCTAATTCTCCAATTCTGCTACAGATATATTTTCAATTGTGGCTTACTATGCATAGTTTGCATCAATCACAGTGGCTTCCTTCTGGCTTTTCCTATGCCATAAATCTTGCTCCATTGGTCAGGTAACCAACTTCAGGATTCTGTCAATTTCAAGGTCTATTTATTCTCACTATACATTCACAGTGTGAAACAAGTTTGGACCAAATCTCCACCTGGCATCTGAACTTCATGAGTTCTCACTCTGCCGAGATCCCTCTGGAGAAGACTTGGAGAAATAATTGTAATAATTACATGACTGAACTGTAGGGTTTTTCCTCAGAGACTGGAAGCCTCCCTGAATCAAGTTGCTTGGTGTGTGAACTACTATAAGCCTGGGAATCCACCTTCTGATTACTTTGTGTGAGCTTTCTGCCCATTAGATTCAAAAGGGTTCTGCTTGTATATCTCAAGAAACACCTTAGTAAACTCCCAACTATTTCATTTCTAGGACATCAATAATCAATTTGCCATCACCACATATCCTTCTGGTTATTATCTTAATTACATTCACTTTGTTTCCAGTGGAAGAACAACCCCATGTGGCCTTTCAAGCTATACATGATTTGACTATTTCTTTTAAATTCACAGAACTCAGTTGCATTGCAGCACCTCCCACCATCATCTGCAGCTTACAGAGGATTATCACTATTGAGCTTTTCAAGATTTTTGTACTTCATTTACTAATGCAGTCTTCTTGACTGTGCCATTGAATTCAGAGTCTAATGAATTAATCTAGAAAATTATTAAAGCTACTCTCCAGTTTACAAACCATATATTAAAACCTGAATTGCCCCAAATTGCAGTATGAATGTCCTAATATTATTAAATTTGAATCATTTTAACATGATATGCCATTCTCTTTGGCTTAATACCTTTAGAATATACTCCTACAAATGTACTCTAGACTCCTCATGATATACACTGTCAAGATCCTAAACCTTTTTTAGAGGGTAGCCTATTTTTGCCTGGAACACACTTTGTACTTCTCCATCTGGCCTATATTAGAATCTAGTAAATG